>JACXGI010004032.1:0-29513 GCA_016801175.1 Esox masquinongy
TAATTTTCTGAGATACTGATTTGGGGTTTTCATTAGTTGTCAGTTATAATCATCAAAATTAAAAGAAATAAACACTTGAAATATATCAGTCTGTGTGGAATGAATGTATACATTATACAAGTTTCACTTTTTGAATGGAATTACTGAAATAAATCAACTTTTTGATGATATTCTAATTATGTGACCAGCACCTGTATATATATATATATATATATATATATACATATAAAACTAAAAAACAGTAGTTTCCATTTAGCCTTCCAAATTTTGCTTAAAAATGGTTGGAAAGCACCTTTCTTCCAAGGCACTGCGGCCTTGACTTAAATATACAGAAGTCAGACATGAACACTAGGGACAGAGGACTTGACTCTGGCTAGAGGTTTAGTGAGTTGGCTACATCAGTGCTGTTGAATACATTCAGACCCTTAGTGTATACAGTCTTTCATGTCCTGGATAATATCAGCGCCTAAAAACATCCTCTGCCAACACTCAGATTTCATCATCTCCCTTCTCTCCCTCTGCCTCAGCTTTTCTCCCTTCTGTCTTTTTCTGTTTATCGCTCCTTTCATTCATGAAAAAATATTAAACCTTTTGCCACTTGACAGTACTGCTGTGACAGAGTGAATGGAGAGAGGTGCCTCCAGAGAAAGATAAAGCTATCTCCCTCCTTTCCATAATTAACTCGGTTTCAGTAACTAGCCTTTGGGCCTCGTCGTTGCCATGGCTACCCCCATCCCCACATTTTTTTTCATCTGTGTCTCTGACTGTGTGTGTGATTGGATACTCCCTCCTTTTATACACAACCTCCTCTATTTTGATTCCTGTCAGTGTCACAGACACCCACGCAAGCACACACACACACACACACACACGCACACAGACGCGCACGCACACACACAGACACACACATACACACACACACACACACACACAAAGGAAATACACTTGCACATGCACACCAACATACTTGTAGTCCGCCAATCATTTTAATAAGGATTCAGAACACATCAAGCCTAGTCTTTGGACCCATGTCGTTTAAAATCTCGGCAGAACTCAGGTAGGTCACTCTCCACCTCAGTCTATTAAGCATGAGCTGGTGTTGGTCTCCGCATGGGCTTTTTGAACTACACTAGAGCACAACTTCAAAGCCCGATACAAATGATGATCATTATAATTCTGCAGGCACTGTGATAATGATAGTGTTATTGTTCATTGATGTTGTACTAATGTGAGTGTATTATCTCTCTGTCTTCTCCTGGGTGTCTAGGTTACATAATGATGTTTATTACCATACAAACGCTCCATAGTGGCCACCGTGGAGACGCCAAAATGACATAAAAAAGAACGTCCGCAGAGAAAGGAGCATCCCATGTCTTTAATAGATCCAGTTCTACGTCTACTTATCCGGGATTGTGCTCAGTTCTGCAGTGAGGGGTGCAAATGTTGGGCATCCAGTCAGAGCACCAGACACAAGGTTGTAGGACTGGTCTCTGATTCGCTGGTGAAGGTACAATTGTTATGTGGGTGGCTGGATTGGCATGTGGGCCGGAGGGATATGTCTCTGTTAAGGGACCTTTGAGGACCACAGTTAGAACATTGGAGGGACTTTTACACAGGACGTGCTGTAAAGCCAACAGGGCTGATGACATGGATTACTATTGAACTGCATAATCTCCATTATTCAGAAGTAAAATTGTTTTGTGGACGTGTCTAATTTCTTGTTTTCCTGTGAGAATTTGCCCGCAAGGGATTAAACCCATGCATAGTAAAAATGAGTGCAGATTGGGTCAATGATGATGTGCTGTATCTGTACTAGGTGTATCACTGTGGGTTGCTCTGCTCTTTCCTTTCTTTGTGTTATATTGATCCTTCAGCATGTATGTTGGTGTTAACTACGGATGGCTTTCTCTGAGGTTCAGGGGTGATGGTGTGTCTGATAGGTTGAGCCCAGCCGCTACATAAACGTGCATTTGGAATAAAGGATCACTTGTCACGGGAGTCGGCCAGCCTTCAACAACAGTCCTATAGCTGTTGGTTTTATGTGTGTGGGTTGACAGCATTTGAATGTTTGAAAGATAAAGGGAGAATCAGAGAGTGAGAGAAATAAAGAGAGAATGAGAGAGACCGAGTGAGACAGAAATAGAGAGAGAATGTGGGAGATATAGAGTGAGCACGTATGATTCATCTGTGCCTCGGCAA
This sequence comes from Esox masquinongy, assembly GCA_016801175.1. NCBI lineage: Eukaryota > Metazoa > Chordata > Actinopteri > Esociformes > Esocidae > Esox > Esox masquinongy. The sequence goes on from JACXGI010004032.1 coordinate 2,200, forward strand.
CTTCCTTTGTGTCATGCAAGTCCAATTTATGGTGTGTACAGTGCTGTGTAAATATTCATTTACATCTGAGTGTTGACTCAGTTCTCTATGGGGTGTTGTGCTAGTGCTGGTGTCTGTTAAGTGCCTGGGTGTGTGCTAATCAATACCAGTGATAAATCTGCACTGCTAATTCTTACTCATCAGAACCATCACTCTCCTCTTCCACCCACTGCTCCTCCATCTCCCTCGCATCTGTCTGTCTTTGACCTCGCTTATATTTCTGGTAGTCTGAAAGCTTGTTTTTTTTTTACCAATAAAGCGAGTAACCATGTCAAATAAAGTGTTGAGAAATGTTTCTTGACAAAGCTCCTCCATTTCCAGTCGAAACTCTAATTTGGTAAATTGTTGAAGGAAAGCTAGATTGATTGTGCCACATCATGCCATATTTTGTTACTGCAGAGATACTGTTACATTGGCAGATGCATTTGTTTGATTTTGCTTCTGGGAGTTTATCTTTGGAGCCCAGTGGTGGGAATATAGTACACTGGCGTGGTGGACTCTCAGGGGAGAGCTGTGTGCTACTCTGTACTGTGCCAGTGAGATACATAGGTCAACTCATTGAAGAGACATCCAAGAGTATGCTGGTCTTTTTCAGGACTAATATCTGGGAGAGAGTACCAATACGATTTGGTGCTGCAGGCTCAGTTTATCAGCAGCCTGTGAATACAGCACGGTGCAGGCAGGGTGCCAAGGACGGGGGGTGAAAGGGGGATTGGCCCCCTCAGTAGAAAGGTTAACCACCTCCGTTTCAGTTTTATATCCCTATATAAAAATAGTTCAAATAAGTTCAAATGATGATTGGCGCAAAATGTGTCAGAACAATGGAAGGAGAGGGCCTTGGGTTTGTGTGTGTAGGGGGGCTGTAACCCCCCACCCGGAGCCTGTAATATTTGATTTTGATTTATAAGGGTGGGTCAAATGTTGAAACTGCTTCACTCAACTCTGTCGCACGCACTGCCATGAAACACTTTAGTCTAACCTCTTAGCTAACTGTAAAAAATATAACGTAATTGTTTGCTATTAGCCTTGGCCTATTAGCTAGCTGGAACCAGCTAATTTTCCATCAAGATAATGCATATCAGAAATTGGCTTTGCCAAAGTGCCAATACAAATGAGGAGAGCCATGAGCAGACCGTCACAGCCAAGGCCACCACCAGCTTCGCCGGCGCTCTCAAGCTCCCCCCAACTTCTGATCTTGGAACACTGAAGTCGGTCCTGGTTAACCTAGAGTTCTGTCCCAGCAGGGGCTGTCTCTTCAAAAACTTGGTTTAAAGCACTGCCGTTACTTAATTGATGACATGGAAATTTGATCCAGTGCAATGTACTGTGCTATATCACAATGTTGCTGAACTCCTCTGAGGGGCATAATTTCCCATGTTTGATGCCGGACTATAGTTCCATTTTGGTAAGACAACTGTCCATGGCTGCATCTCATTGTAGTGGTCAGTCTGGGTTATTGGGTTCTTATGACCTCCTTTTGTCTCCATCTGCTTCGAGGTTTGAAGCGTTGTCCATTCATGCCCTATTGTTGTAAAGAGCGGTTATTTGAGCATTTGTGCCCTTTTTGTCAGCTTGAAAAGTTCAGCCATTCTCCACTGATGAATCGAATTAAGTTGTTTTTGCCCACAATACTGCCGCTAACTAAAAGTTTTTTTTTGTTTATTACACCATTCTCTTTAAAATTCATGAGTGTAGCGTGTGAAAATCCTGTTGCCCCTGGTGCCAAAATGGCTTTATTTGTTTGTTTGCAGTCAATGGTACGCAGCTGAGATGGGGCTACACATTTCAAGCCAACTGGTCACCTCAAAATCACTCAATTATCTGGGCATTTGAACTTTGCTAGGGTGACAATAAGCAGAATTCAATAGAATTTCAATGCTACAACTGAAAAGAAATGATCCCTGGTGATTTCAACTGCCCCCTCAGTCAGTTTATCCTGCAGCTGCACCTGGTATTTATAAACTGCAGCTCATATGCAGATTTTGAAAACATTTTCAACCACAGCGGTTAATACATGGGTGCAGCTAGTACACAAGATTATATTTTTAAAACTGTCTCCTTTTTTTTAACAGATGATTGCTTGACAACGTAGATGTCTCAGAAACTCTATGTAGCAAATATGATAAAATTGGCGTTACAGGGTTTTCAAAAACATCTTTTATTCTTCAGCAAATTAATTTTGGTGGCGCCCTATGACAGATGTTTAATATTAATGTACGTAATGTATGTATGAGTCATAATTCTCCAGGCAAATGTGGTTGATATATGGGTGTGGTTAATATTCGGGTTTGTATGCACACAAGCTATAAAATTAATGGTGCAGTTTAAACATGGTGCGGGTTATAAATGGGGAATTACGGTATTTGGCCTCGTATGGGGACTTTAATTGGCCTGGTATGGTGACATTATTTGGTCTGGAATGTTGACATTATTTGGCCTGGTATGTTGACATTATTTGGTCTGGAATGTTGACATTATTTGGCCTGGTACAGTATGGTGACATTATTTGGTCTGGAATGTTGACATTATTTGGCCTGGTATGCAGAGATTATTTGGTCTGGAATGTTGACATTATTTGTCCTGGTATGGTGACATCATTAGGGCTATTATAGTGACATTATTTGTCCTGGTATGGTGACATTATTAGGGCTATTATAGTGACATTATTTGTCCTGGTATTGTAACATTTTTAGGGCTATTATAGTGACATTATTTGTCCAGGGTATGGTGACATTATTAGGGCTATTATAGTGACATTATTTGTCCTGGTATGGTGACATTATTAGGGCTATTATAGTGACATTATTTGTCCTGGTATGGTTACATTATTAGGGCTATTATAGTGACATTATTCGTCCTGGTATGGTGACATCATTAGGGCTATTATAGTGACATTATTTGTCCTGGTATGGTTACATTATTAGGGCTATTATAGTGACATTATTTGTCCTGGTAGCCTATAGTGACATTATTTGTATGAAGGTAAAACAGCCATAAATATTTTGTAGGCGTAAAAAATATTTGTAAACTTGTAAAAAAATCTGCAAACTTGTAATTAGCTTTGTAGTTGCAAAAACGATTTGCATACATGCATCTAACTTGATATTTGCAATCATGCAACTCATTAATAAGACTTGTCAATGTAAAATACACAGTTTTGTGACAAAATAATTTGTACGATTTGTAAATCACAATCTGCAGTGGTACTTTTTATAGCATTTGCAAGCAGAGATACCCATGAGGACTCTGAGTGGCAGCCCATAGCTTTATCTGACCAATGAATTGAATGCATCAAGAACACACCACGTTTTCACCTGTTAACCAGTCTGAGTAGACTCTGGAACAAGCAGCGCATGTGTTTCAACTCGTAGTGATGCAGAGGAGGAAAAATATGTCTCAGCACAGTCGGCTTCTCCTGCCTCAGTTTTTGTTAGTATAACATATTTTAGGTGCTTTTTCCACCTAGCTAGATCAATGCACAAATTAAGTTTTACTGGAGTCTACTAGCTTAATTACTGAAATGCAAATCTAACAACTAGCAGGGAATTTACATGACTAGTTATCATTTTGCCTTTGACCTGGGTCTGTTTTTGCCCCATGAATAATAGAAATTCACTTTGCATGATTGATATTTTGTATTAGATTAGTTTGGGCCTATACATACCAGTTTGCATGTATGATGTGCCAGGTATGGTGACATTACTGCAATATATGTCAGTATTTGCCATGGTCATTGTCAGAAGCTGATTTATATTCTTCATAACGAGTTCGGCTTTAGTTCCTGGTGTTCGCTGATATTCCTTTGACCAGTTGAATGAAGTATTCATTTCTGTTTCAATTAGTGACTTTATACCTGAGAGGTTTCGTCATCATGCCACATTCACAGGCTATACAGGCTTTCAGGTAACATGCCACTTTAAAAGACCATACACATTCACCTCTGCATATACAGTAGCTAGGGAACGTATTCAATCAAGTGAGTTAAAAGTGAGTTTGTTAGCATCATTTGGATGCTAACAAACTCGTCAGTCCCTGTTCGGGGACGAGCATCCCCATTACATGAAGCTGCCACCACAAAACTTGTCAACACGAAGCAATCAAAAAGATGGCATAAAAATAAGGAAGCCTGTGTGAGAAAATCCACCCCAAATCAATCATTCTGTTTGTAATACTCTTAGACAACACGGCAGAGACATTTAAACCTCTAGGTTTGGGTCAAATCCAGTACAACCCAGAGTGTTTTGTCAGGTAGTGTGGTGGGTAGCATCATGTTACTGGTCTGCCCGTCCCTTCCAGAGAGGAGGAGTGTTTCAAGATCAAAAGAAATGTGATAGGAGCAAAGCCCAAGTAAAGGGTTACAGAGAAAAAACAGCATCAGTCTTCTGGAAAACCCCACCGAAGGATAGATGGCATTTTTGTGAGCCAATTGTATTCAATTTAATGCTAAAGAAACAACAGAAAGGCTTTCTAAGAGGTTTTGAGTGTTCTTGAGAGGCAGAGAGAATGTTTGAATTAGTTCATACTCATCAGTGACTCCCAACCAAATGTACTGAGCTTGAGCCATTTTCACAAAAAATAACAATGGACATATATTGGAATGAAAGTTATTCATAATCAAATGAAAATCCTTTTAAGATGTAATTTAAAAGCAGCCTGAATGACAAGACTGTGCAAAGGGTGTTGTAGACTTTGTACTATTTAATAAACAATAAAGGTTTCCGTAATGAATTGATGGTTACTGGTCATGTTCATAGTAATACATGCCACATTCTCTATCTCCATCTCTCTGTCATGTCCTCCTGGGTTTTGCTGAGAGCAGACATGCATAGAGCCATGGTGTTAATTATTGAGGGACTGGGAAAGGAGAGAGGAGATCATTTCCAAGGGATGCAGTGTGTCTGATTAAGCGAGAGAGAGAGATACAGAGAGAGAAGGGATGGAATTTGAAAGGTAGAGCAGGAGATGGAGTGGAAGAAGAGTACGAGAGACTGAGAGAAAGCGAAGTTGTTATAAAACATCAGGAAAAGTCATCAAGACATGTTAACACCAGGAGCCAAATTATTCTGAAAAGTAGAACGTTCCATAATATATAACACATCTATATGTGAATAAGCTCTCGCAATTGGTTGCAGCCAGGCTCCAGGCCTTGGTAGCTGGTTAGGGCTGAACCTGTTTGCACTCTGTGTGTATGTGTGTGTGTGTGTGTGTGTGTGTGTGTGTGTGTGTGTGTGCGTGCGTGTGCGTGTGCGTGTGTGTGTGTGTAAATGTGTGAACCAGAGGTGTGGGGTGTGTGACGTGGGCAAGCCCAAGGCCAGTGCTGCTCTCTGACTATCAGACTTCACTGTGCCACACTGTACAGCCCCTCAATCAACTCAGCACTGATAAGAGTTCCCCCAGATCTACTCTCTCTCCCTCCATCCTCACACGCCTGGTCCCTGTCGTGTTTCTTCATACATAATCTGTATTGATTCAATTAAGATGTATGTATAGTGTGGAGTTGATTTCTTCTTGGTCTTGTTTTAGTTCACATTCTACATCAACTTCTCCACACCTCCCCATCTAGTCAGCCTGATGGTCCTATATCTTATTTGAGTCGCTGTCATCATTATCCTTGGTGTGTGACTGACATTTGAAGAATCTTCGTCTCTTTGATTACTGATTGAGCATCCAAAAGCCCTTTGGTTCTTGCTTGATTATGACAAACTATTATTCTACCTGCAGGGCAGCAAAGACCAATCGGACAAAAATTTAAATACTGTTTATATTTTTCCACCCTGCCAATCACAGTGAAAAGAAAGACATCCTAAACACTTGAGGATAAAGGGCTCAGTTTGATGTGTTTGGATCCTGTGGATGACTGGCGCGGCCTACGGAAAGCATACCATGTGTTGAGGATGCAGCTATTGCTATTGTTAATGTGTTAATGTACTGATATCATGAATCTCTTCCTTTATTATGACTTCACATCTGACCCAACTCACATAAAGAAGACAGCATGAATTCATGTTTTGCAAAGTACAATTTGGCACGGAAGCTTTGGATGCGTGCTCAAATAAATCAACAAAATTATACAGATCATTTTCATTTACACTCAACAACAAGATAAACAAAGTTAGTAAGTCAATCTACTATCCACTCATGAGGCCCACGACAGCTCCCCGTAAGCACCCCCCCCCCCCACCATCCACCGTCTCTCCGATTCCATTTCTTCCCTCATCCCTCTCTCTCCGATTCCATTTCTTCCCTCATTCCTCTCTCTCCCTGGTCTCTCAGTGGGAGTGTGCAGTAATTACGCAGTCAGACTGTGTTTACAGATGCAAAAGCACTTTAATTTATTCCAACAGTTAGCAGTAATTCCCCACTTTAATTTATCGCTCTCCTACCCCATAGAGAGAACGAGAGAGAAAGACAGAGAGAACTGGAGGAGTGAGGGGGAGAGGACTAGAAGGCAAGGGATATAAAGATTGAGAATAGAGTATATATTATAGTATCATCACACACTATTCACCACCATACTTTGAGATTTAACAAACTTATTCAGATTTACTAGACTTTACATTCATAGTGGCGTAGGACGCAGCTCCACAGCTGTCAAAAGGAGCCCCGGATATAGTATGTGAACATGTCATAAGCCATAGAAAATAGGATAGAGTAACCAAACAATTGTTTTTATACTGCAAATATTTCTCTCAATAAAAAACACAAAATAAAAGAAGGTATCTTTGTCCCATGGAAAAACAGAAAACATTTCAACTTGAATTTGTCTAGTGATCAGGATCCAAAGAGATGGAGTATTCAACTAAATCTTTACATGCTGGTTCCCTCACAATAATACCACAATACAAATTAAAGCTGCAAGCAGTGGTTCTGGGTTTTAGCGGTGTACCCACTGTGCCACCATCAAGGCAAATTAGACATTTCCCCATAATTAGCTCCTTTTCTCCTTAGCCCACTTTTCAAAACATCACAAATAAACAATGAAAAGATAATGCAATTAGTCTTCAGAGTATTTTTCTCAATTTTTAATGGGTTTCCATGCTCACTTCCTTAAACGCTATATTTTCCAGCAGTCAAGCTAAAGCAATATGACTTGCATAAAAAAATGTTCCCGTACAAGAACACCACCTCTAGGCAAAACAAAACAAAACTTTTAGGGAGACTTAAATACCTGAGCATGCATGTAATATACCCCACTCAATGTCAAATGGTTAAGGAGACATAAAAATGATTGTGCTTGCACACATTGTGTCTTCCCTTTGTTGGGAACATGTTCACCAAGTTTTATTAGAATCCGAATATCTATACAGGATTTATAGGAATTTATGTGTTAGACCCCACCCACTTGACAATTAATTGGTCAGAAGCGGCCAATATCTAGTAGTCTGGAAAAGTGATGTTAGAACCTCATCCAAAAATGCATCACGCCAAGTTATGTGCAGATTGGTCATTCCGTCCCAGAGGAGAAGGGATTTAGGTGTTTTTCAGAAAATTCAAAATAGCATAAAATCTGTCATGACAGACTTCATGGGCCCTAGAGGCACATTTGTTCCCGGCGCGGAGGCGGACCTATGTACCAAATGTTATAACTCCACATCACACGGGGTGAGGAGCGTGAGCTTTTGAAATACAAACCCTAAGAATAGATTAAATAACATATACAATTATTGTTATTTTTAAATATGGACACAATACTAATACATATAAAGAAAATACATGAAGAGAGATAAGGATACAAAGAGTAAAGTAGTAAGTACAGTATTTGTAGTATTTACACATGTGAGAATGTTTCAGTTGTAAAGTAATAATAGTCACAGTCTAAGCATTGAAAAATAGTAAACATGAGTATCGTAACAGCAGTACTGAGAATGCATGTGCAAGAATGTATGTATTTTGCCAATCCTCACATATACAGATCCAAAAAAAATTAAGAGACCACTGCACCTTTTTCTTTCCTATCCAAAGTTGAAAAAGGAAAGTTTTGAGTGAGGAACAGAAGCCTTCAATTTGCAGTGGTTCTCTTAATTTTAACCCTTCTGTTCCTCACTCAAAAATTTCCTTTTCGACTTTGGAAAGGAAAGAAAAAGGTGCAGTGGTCTCTTAATTTTTTCCAGAGCTGTATATAATGCATTTTTAGACTGTGGGCTAATAATAGGCTTTGGGTTTAATTGGGTTTTTCAGGTTAGGGTTAAGGTCAGGGTGGGGGGTTAGAATGGATAGAATTTTAAAAAGAAAAATGTTTTCACAATTATAGTAAAACTCTTATCCAGATCTCATAAGGATGTCATGGTCTGAATCAGATCACTCTGTCTGACAGTGGAGGATGAAAGGCACATGTGTGTGGGGTCCTTGATAATGCTGCAGGCCTTTGTGATGCACCACTTTAAGTAAACGTGCTGGATGGGAGCTTGTTCACAGTGATGTACTGGGCTGTCAAATAAGCTAAATTCGATTTGGGGCTCTCCCTTAGCAGTCTGGGCACCCTAGAGGTCTGGGGCCCCCTAGAGGTCTGAGGCCCCCTAGCAGTCTGGGGCCCCCTAGAGGTCTGGGGCCCCTTATAGGTCGGGCGCACCCTAGCAGTCTGGGGTCCTAATCGACCGCATATGTTGCTTATGCCTAGAACTGGCCCTGCGATACCAGGACAAGCAGAACTTCTTTAGTCACCTTATGGAATAAAGCTGCTGTTGCCCCCTTCTTGACAACATTGGTGGTGTTTTTTAAACGCAGAGGACCTGGAAACTGTTGACTTATCAACTTAGTTTTGTTGATGTCGAGGGAGAGGTTTTTGTCCTGGCACCACAACGCCAGTTTGCTGTCCCCCTCCGTGCAATCAGACTCGTTGTTGGTTATCAGGCCCTACAACTGTGGTGTCTTTGGTAAGCCTGATGATTGACTTGGTGTAGTGAAGAGACCTCCTGGGGCTCCCCAGTGTAAAAAGTCAGTGAGGAGGAGGTATTCTTGGCAATCCTCACAGCCCATGATGTCTTTCTTTCACTGAAAAAAATGATATTTTCCAGATAAGAAAAGAATTCCCCAAAATAAGACAAATTATATTTATGTGTAGGTGGGGGTTGACCTTTGTTTGGAGTCATAAAACGGAGCTACGCTAATAATCATTTGAATTCTCTCAAATTGCAAACTGAGAGGGAATAAAATCTGTGCAAGATGGGCTACCTCCAGAGGCAATGTGTAGATTGTTTTTAATTCCATGATTACTGTTCCAGTAGTCATGGAATTAGCTTGGATGGTCTAGTTGCAATGAAAATAGCTTGGATGAAAATAGCTTGAAAATAGCTTGGATGGTCTAGTTGCAAATGACCAAAACATCTGTCTACTGGTTCATATCCCTGGAAAGTGTGTGGTCTTTGTGTGGTGACCTTTACTAAACATCAGCCAAAACCACCGCCATTATGGCAACCTGGAATAAAATGACATTTCAAGTTCTGAGTTTGATTAAGTCAAATGTTACCTTAAGGTACAGACAGATCCATAACAGTCATGAAATGAGCACCTAGGGCTGTTTTTTCTCCATTGAGCTTGATTTCTTTAGTCCAGGACTAGGCTTTATCTGTTTCAGTAAAACTGGCCCAAGGTACTTCATTATTAACCTCTCAATGGAAATAAAACACCTTTTGTGTAAACTATGAAAAATGCTTAAGCCACATATTTACATGACATTTAAAAGGAATTAGTTTAGTCTACGTATGCTGCTGGATTTACAGCGGAGTTGCTCGATGGCTGGTGAGAATAACATACTGTAAATATTGTCCTTGGCAACATGTGGAGCCTTAAATACAGAATAATTTTGGTAATGACAAGGAGTAGCAATGATTGGAATGTAAGCTGAATAGACTGATACTCAGAATTATCTTCCTATTGGAATGTTATCTAAATAGACAGATACTCAGAGTAATCTTCCTATTGGAATGTTAGTTAAATAGACCGATACTCAGAGTGATCTTCCTATTGGAATGTAAGCTAAATAGACTGATACTCAGAGTAATCTTCCTATTGGACTGTAAGCTAAATAGACTGATACTCAGAGTAATCTTCCTATTGGAATGTAAGCTAAATAGACCAATACTCAGAGTAATCTTCCTGTTGGAATGTTAGTTAAACAGACTTTTCCTACTGGAATGTAAGAATGTCAGACTAACCTTCCAATTGGAATTTTAGCTAAATAGGACGATACTCAGAGTAACCTTCCTTTGCATACTGTAATTATGCAAAGATGGGTTACTGACATGTTTTGCTTTAGTAATCTGGTTCCAAAACTATCAAAGACTTAGTGGCCGTTAGTCATTATGGTTAAAGGCAGTCTTTCTGTGTGCATTAGCTAGCACTGTATACTGTAAAGATTTACAGTCAGGGGACCTTCCTCCACCATGGAGGCCAGTGTTAACAGTCCGAGGACCTTCCTCCACCATGGAGGCCAGAGTTAACAGTCCGAGGACCTTCCTCCACCAATGGAGGCCATCGCAAACAGCATGGGTGCACATGAGAGAGAAGCACTCTGTCAAGACATAAAGTGGTGTCGTTCGGCTTTTTAGTGTTTGGAGAGCCCCTGTCTCAAGGGGGGATGCCAGAGTGTGCTTATGTTGTGTGTTTTTCATGGGGTCCCAAAGTGTTTGTGTCTATTAGATTTGGAGTATACTTTTGAGTGGGAGATGCATGGTGTATCACTAGTCTAGCAATATCCATCTAAGCATCCATTTACTTTAACGTAGAAGAATGTTGATAATCTATTCAGGTCAGGATGAGATAAAGAAGGGTGATTCTCCATTTAGGTCAGGTTACTTTTTAGTTGGATAGTAAGCTTTATCTGGGTCCAGGCAACTTGTCCTAAGAAATCAGGTGAGGAAACACAGATAAGCCAGGCTACCAACTAAAGACAAATGTTACAACATATTTGCCACAGCTTAGAGTTGATTGAATTCAATACATTCAGTTCAGTCTGTTTGAGTTGATATGGTAATGTAGTATTTGTCTTTTGAAAGTACAGTGTATGTTTCAATGGCGAACCATGACTGTTGGAGCTAGGCCCTCAATAGTGGAAAAAGGTCTGACATCATACATATACAGTGGATATAAAAAGTCTACACACCCCTGTAAAATGCCAGATTCTTGTGATGTAAAAGAATGAGACAAAGATAAATCATGTCAGAACTTTTTCCACCTTTAATGTGACCTATAACGTGAACAATTCAATTGAAAAACAAACTGAAATCTTTGAGGGGGAAAAATAACAAATAAAAAACTGACAATAACCTGGTTGCATGAGGGTGCACACCCTTAAACTAATGCTTTGTTGAAGCACCTTTTGATTTTATTACAGCACTGAGTCTTTTTGGGTAGGAGTCTATTAGCATGGCACATCTTGACGTGGCAATATTTGCCCACTCTTCTTTGCAAAAGCGCTCCAAATCTGTCAGATTGCGAGGACATCTCCTGTGCACAGCCCTCTTCAGATCACCCCACAGATGCTCAATTGGATTCAGGTGTGGGCTCTGGCTGGGCCATTCCAAAATGTTAATCTTCTTCTGGTGAAGCCATGCTTTTGTGGATTTGGATGTGCGCTTTGGGTCGTTGTCATGCAGAAAGGTGAACTTCCTCTTCATCTTCAGCTTTCTAATGGATGCCTGAAGGTTTTGTGCCAAAATTGCCGGGTATTTGGAACTGTTCATAATTCCCTCCACCCTGACTAAGGCCTCGGTTCCAGCTGAAGAAAAACAGCCCCAAAGCATGATGCTGCCACCACCATGCTTCACTGTGAGTATGTTGCTCTTTGGGTGATGTGCAGTGTTGTTTTTGTGCCAAAAATACCTTTTGGAATTCTGGCCAGAAAGTTCAACCTTGGTTTCATCAGACCATAACACATTTTCCCACGTGCTTTTGGGAGACTTGATGTTTGTTTTTGCAAACTTCAGCCGAGCTTGGATGATTTTCTTTGTAAGAAACGGCTTCCGTCTTTCCACCCTACCCCATAGCCCCTTCATATGAAGAACACGAGAGATTGTTGTCACATGTAGCACGCAGCCAGTACTTGCCAGAAATTCCTGCAGTTCCTTTGATGTTGCTGTAGGCCTCTTGGAAGCCTCCCTGACCAGTTTTCTTCTCGTCTTTTCATCAATTTTGGAGGGACGTCCAGTTTTTGGTAATGTCTCTGTTGTGTCATATTTTCTCCACTTGATGATGACTGTCTTCACTGTGTTCCATGGTATATCTAATGCTTTAGAAAATCTTTTGTACCCTTCTCCTGACTGATATCTTTCAACAATGAGATCCCTCTGATGCTTTGGAAGCTCTCTGCAGACCATGGCTTTTGCTCTGAGATGTAACTAAGAAAATGTCAGGAAAATCCTACTAGAACAGCTGAACTTTATTCGTGATTAATCAGAGTCACTTTAAATGATGGCAGGTGTGTAATGACGTCTATTTAACATGAGTTTGAATGTGATTGGTTAATTCTGAACACAGCCACATCCCCAGTTATAAGAGGGTGTGCACACTTATGAAACCAGGTTATTGTAAGGTTTTTATTTTCATTTTTCCCCCTCAAAGATTTCAGTTTGTTTTTCAATTGAATTGTTCACATTATAGGTTATGGAGGACTAAATGTGCCATAATATGAAATAAATAAATAAATATATAAGTAAATACATATATAAATAAATATATAAATAATTAAATACATAAATAAATAAATACACATTTGCATTGGGTACACTTATGCATCGTCCAAATGAAATAGGGCGGGACCTCACCCATTTGATAGAGCTGTCCACATTGGACTGTGCTTGGAAAACTGTGATTGTGGACACTTGAGAAGAAACCATCAGATGAGGCTGTCAATCATGAAGCACACGAACAAGTTTCAGTGAGCCCTTGTCGTTATGGATACAGAATTGGGTCACTTTGAGAACTATTTACCCAGAGAATTTATGTTGTTAGCATGTGGCCTGTTTTCAGTTAGGCTATTTTCATTGTGACAAGCGCGTAATCAGGTGGAGGACTGGTAAAGTGGGTGTGTCTTGCTTGTGCGAGGCTGCCAGCACCGATCTATAGCTCAATAGTAGGCGTAAGCCTTTAGAAGGTATGAAAAATATAAATTTCACCGTAGCAATGTTTTTTAGTTGCCGATAGAATAAATAGATGCAAGGTGTTAAACATAGGGACCAGGTCCTGGCAGGCTGGACAAAAGAGACACAACTTAAGTCATGTTTTCCACTTCCCTGTTATAATCGGATTTAACAATCATAACAAAACGTTGCTCCCAACACCCATTCAAAAACTGAATAGGCCTGAATGTATCATGCAGACTACGCATAGACATAACCAATCTGACATGCCTTATCCAGAGCGGCCCTCATGAGATACACAAATCGCTTTTTCCTTTCTATTCTCCGTGAGTTGGGCTACTGGTATGTTGTGTTTGTTTCATCATTTATGCAGGGAACACAAGCATGCAGGGTTGCCAAAAAATAAGTGCAACTGAAAGATCGTTAACATCTATTGCCTGGTTGCTACTGTTGGTCAGTGGTCAATGTTGTCTCAATATCCTTCTCTAATTGTGTAGCCTCCTAGAAACTATACATTTGAATGGACTTAATACTGCAAATGTTTTTTTTCAAATACCAAAACTAGTCCAATTTAGAACATTAATTTGTTTAGAAAAGAGCATGATGTGCTTTGTGATTTTGGAAAACTGCTTTGCAATTTTTACTGAGAATTTAATATCAATCAAATTTATCATGGCATAATATCGAGTAGGATGTAATTGAACAGTATTTAATACATTTTCATACAAGTTTATGGTGCCTACAAATTGTACCTAAAAACGTCTACAAGACCCGTATCTGTTAACCAGCCAATACTTACCAGATTCTTCTGGGTAAATACAGGTTGTTCAAGGAGTGTAGTGTCAAGTTTCCAGTAAGTGTTTTCAGTGTGCACGGACTTAATGGAATGGGAATACCTCAATCATACTGAATGTCCCATTCAAGCAAACAATAATTAAAAAATTAAATTATAATTACATTATTAAAAATATAAATAAATATATTCACATTGCATTTGCATTGTGAAAACTCGTGCATCATCCAAATAACCCAAACTTTTCATTTGGATGGTGTGAAAGTTTTGCGCCGTTCAAATGCAGTAGACATTTCATTTAGACGCTGTAAAACTGTGTTGTCCAAATGCAATAGACATTTCATTGGATGGTGTAAACTTGTGCGTCGTCCAAATGCAATAGACATTTAATTTGGATAGTGTGAATTTGTGCGTCGTCCAAATGCAATAGACATTTCATTTGGATGGTGTGAAGTTATACATCGTCCAAATGCAATAGACATTTCATTTGGATGGTGTGAAGTTATACATCGTCCAAATGCAATAGACATTTCATTTGGACGATGTGAAGTAGTACATCGTTCAAATGCAATGGGGCGGGACCTAACCCATTTGATAGAAGTGTTCTCATTGGTCTGCAGTGTTTTGTGTTTGGAACTCTGTGATTGGACATTTGAGTGCAAACTATCCGATGAGCGCTGTCAATCAAGTAGCACATGAACAAGTTCCATTGTTTCCTTGTCCGTTATGGATACACAATTAGGTCGCTTTGAGATCTCTTTAACCAGAGAATTTATTTTGTTTGCATATGGCCTGTTTTCAGTTACTTTCATCGGGGCAACCGCACGATCAGGTGGAGTACCAGAGAAGTGTGTGTCCATGCTGCCAGCACCGTTCTATAGCTCAGTAGTAGGCGTGAGCCTTGACAAGTTAGAGTCGTTTGTAAACATCCATAAAGATAAAGATTTCACCGTAGCAATGTTTTTAGTTGCCGATAAAATACAGACGCAAGGTGTTAAACATGGAGAGTTGGGCCAGGTCGCGCAGGCTGGACAAAACACACAACTCAAGTAGCGTTCTTCACTTCCCGTTATAATTGGATTTAACATTCATAATAAAATATTACTCCCGACACCCCCCCCCCCAAAAAAATGAAGTAGGCCTTAATGTAGCAGGCAGACTACAAGTAGACATTGGCCTACGCAATCTGACATGCTGTATCCAGAGCAGCCGCTGACGAGATAGCCTACTGAAATCACTTTTTCCCTTCTTATTCTCCGTGAGTTGGGCTACAGGATTACTGCGTTTCAGTCGCCATTTATGCAGGCAAAACAAGCGCGCAGGGTTGCCAAAACAAGTGTGTTGTGCAACTGAAATATCGTTATCATCTATTGACCGGTTGCTACTGTTGGTCAGTGGTCAGTGTTGGAGGACAAGGCAAGATGCCTAACTGAACAGGCATGCTTGAACCTACTGTATTATGTTCATATGCATCCCTTCTCTAATTGTGTAGCCTCCTAGAAACTATACATTTGAATGGGCTTAACACTGCAAATGTTATATTTCAAATCCCAAAACTAGCCCAATACATTAAGCTAATTTGTTTAGAATGAGAGCAAGGTGTGCTTTGTGATTTTGGAAAAATGCCTTGCATGTTTTACGGAGAAAAACTATCAGTCATATTCTTCGTGGTGTAATATCAAGTAAGATGACATTGACCAGTATTTCATATCTTGTCATCCAAGGATATTGTCCCTGCAAATGTTGTCTAAAACACCATCAAGATCTGTATCTGTTAACCTGGCAATCTCACCAATACTACTAGTCAGATATTTCTCTGGGTTATTACAAGTTGTAGTTCAAGTTCAAAGTTCATTTGTCAAATGCACCGAATAACACAGCGTCCTCCTGCACAATGAAATTCTTGTGACATGGCACCCGACATCTACGTAGTAACAATTAAGAAATATATAATGTAAAAAATATAGCAAAAATATAGCAATAATATACAATGTAAAAGAGTAGGATGGAGAATTATTGAATATTATAGATACAATATGAGTGTAGTATGCATATGAATGGTATATACAAAGGAATATTCTAATGTACATTGAATGTACATGAAAAGACATAATCTGGAATGTTCATGTGTCATCATTATGATAATAGATCAGTATTGCTGGTTGCAGAGTAGTGTAGAGTGTCAAGTGTCTATTGTTTTCAGTGTGCACGGACATAATGGAATGGGAACACCTCAATCTTACTGAAAGTTCCACCCCTACATTGCATTTGAATTGCGCAGACAGGCAAACAATAATTACATTATTAAATGGATAATTACATTATTAAATATATAAATAAGTATATACACATTGAATTTGCATTGTGTAAACTTGTGCATAGTCCAAATACAATAGACATTTCATTTGGATGGTGTAAACTTGAGTGTCGTTCAAATACAATAGACATTTCATTTGGATGGTGTAAAGTTGTGCATCATCCAAATGCAATAGACATTTCATTTGGATGGTGTGACGTTGTGCATCGTCCAAATGCAATAGACATTTCATTTGGATGGTGTGAAGTTGTGCGTCGTCCAAATGCAATAGATATTTCATTTGGATGGTGTGAAGTTGTGCATCCAAATGCAATAGACATTTCATTTGTATGGTGTGAAGTTGTGCGTTGTCCAAATGCAATAGACATTTCATTTGGATGGTGTGAAGTTGTGCGTCATCCAAATGCAATAGACATTTCATTTGGATGGTGTAAACTTGAGTGTCATCCAAATACAATAGACATTTCATTTGGATGGTGTGAAATTGTGCATCGTCCAAATGCAATGGGGCGGGACCTAACCCATTTGATAGAGCTGTCCTCATTGGACTGTGTGTTTTATGCTTGGAACACTGTGATCGGACACTTGAGAGCAAACTATAAGATGAGTGCTGTCAATCAAGTAGCACACTAACGAGTTTCAGTGTTTCCTTGTCAGTTATGGATACAAAATTGGGCCGCTTTGAGAACCATTTAACCAGATAATTCATGTTGTAAGCATGTGGCCTGTTTTCAGTTACTGTCATCGCATTAACAGTGGAGGACCAGAAAAGTTTATGTGCCCTTGGTTGTGCCAGGCTGCCAGCACCGTCCTCTAGCTCAATAGTAGGCGTAAGCCTTTACAAGTTATGTCTTAGAGCCCGTACAGAAAGATACAGATTTCTCCGTAGCAATGTTTTTTAGTTGTCGATAAAATACATCGAAGCAAGGTGTTAAACAGAGGGAGTTGAGCCAGGTCGGGCAGGCTGGACAAAACATTCACAACTCAAGGTGTTCTCCAGTTCCCCGTTACAATCGGATTTAATGTTAATAATAACACATTACTCCCGACACCCGCCAAAAATATATAGCCTAGGCCAAAATGTAGCAGGCCAGTGGTAAGATGTGATGGCAATCGTAAGGTAATAATCACTTCTATTTCAAGACACACACACTTCTCCGGTCCTCCACCTGATCATGCCGTTGCGCGATGAAAATAACTGAAAACAGGCCACATGCAAAGCACATGTTAACACTAGAGCCGTCAGGCCTTTTTTACTCCCTATAACCGCCGGAGCCGAACGCCGTTTGGTCATTAGCATATTGTCCCTATTAGCATGGACATTCTCCTCTGCAGCATCACCATCCAGCCAGAGCATCAATTCATCTACTGGGTCGTCATCAAACTAAGTCTAGAAAATAATAAATTACAGAATTTGTCTCTTTTAAATTGTTAATGAATTTGAAAAATACAAGAATGTGTTTGCATTGAAGGTCTCATCATACTAAAAAAAACTAAAAAAGGAATACATAGAAAAAGACGAGGTTTGAAATGATTTCAATGCCAATACATAGGTCTAGTCACATAGATTATTGGAATATAATATTTTTCTATATGTGACATCAATAAGTTATCCAAAAACCGAGTGGAGTTATTAGAAAAAGACGAGGTCCGAAATTAATAGGCTGTGAACCGCGCGTCTTTGCATGTTTCACCCCCGGGTTGTGGTGGGGCTATCGAGATGATTTCAACGCCAATGCATAGCTCTAGCCTCATAGATTATTGGTATATAATATTCTTCTTTATGTGACAAGAATAAGTTATCGAAAAACCGAGAGAAGCTATTAGAAAAAGACAAGGTCCGAAATTACTAGGCTGTGAATGGCGTGTATTTGCAGGTTTCTCCGGTGGGTTGTAGTGGGGCTATCGAGTTGATTTCAACGCCAATGCATAGCTCTAGTCTAATAGATTACTGGCATATAATATGTTTCTATTGGTGACAAGAATAAGTTATCGAAAAACCAAGAGGAGTTATTAGAAAAAGACAACGTCCGAAATTAATAGGCTGTGAATGGCACATATTTGCAGATTTCTCCCACGGGTTGTAGTGGAGCTATCGAGTTGATTTCAACGCCAGTGCATAGATCTAGTCTCATAGATGACTGGCATATAATATTTTTCTATAGGGTGCCATGAATAAGTTATCGAAAAACCGAGAAGAGTTAGTAGAAAAAGAGGAGATATCGTTGGAATTTCATTTTGTGAATAATTATTTATTTGTGTTATTTATTTGTGAATAATCTTAATCTTCAGCAAAATAAGCAGAGAAAATTCAAAACGAGAGGATAGGATTTGTGTGCGATTTAGTTTCTCTTTCCCTCCTAAAATAATGTAGATTTTCATTTTCGATTTACATTTGATGAATTAGCCTACATAATAAGATGAATCCCCTATTGAAAAACGGTAACCCATGTGATAAGTAGCCTATATCATTTGCATTATGTTTCAATAATAGCCTAATTAAGTTTTCATTCATCTGGAAGTATCGCGCATTTATCCATTGACGGGGTGATTAGCGCCTGGGTACCATTTGGGTACCAACTGGCTTGGGTTGATAGCGGATTAAGTCGGAAAACAGGGTAAAAAAACAGGTAATTAGTCTCTAAATAGTTTTCTGTTTGTCAGTTTAGATGGAATGGAACAATGTAAGGGAAAAGCCTATTTAGGAGAATCATGGAAGGAGGAGGGTGTAGCTTTCAAAATGGCAGTTTTATTTTAATGACAAACTCAAACGCCAATTGGCATAGGCATTTGGCGGTTCTAGTGTTAAAAAGTTCTCAAACTCCCGCCCCATTGCATTTGGACGACGCACAACTTCACACCATCCAAATGAAATGTCTATTGCATTTGGACGACGCACAACTACACACCATCCAAATGAAATGTCTATTGCATTTGGACGGTACTCAAGTACACACCATCCAAATGAAATGTCTATTGCATATCCACTGTAGATAGAAAACTCAGAGGCCTGTGTATACAGAGCATGACTTGACAACTTTCTTTTGCAGACCTATGTAGGAGAAGCAATTCTTTGATGACAGTGTCAAACGGCAAATGTCCACAACGGTTGTAAATATCGATAGCAGGAACCACGTTAGAAGAAAATACGGTGATGTCGTTTCAAAGAAACATTTGCCAAAACAGTCACTCAAATGGTGCCGGAATAAATTCAACAATACCACTACGCGCATTGTTTCAAGACCACAGAAAATATATGTTGTCAGAGAGAAAAAAGTTGCGCTGTACTCGATGTCCAGCATGCAATAAAAGACAAGAAACCAGGCAAGCCTAGTTCTGCTGGTCCACGATTAAAGAAATAAATGTTGTTGCCATGCCTGGATTCGATCAGCAGTGTCCTGTGTAATAGACTGTCTTTAACCACTACGCTATTTAAACAGCAGGTGTTGTTGCACGTTATATGTGTGTAGATATGTGGTGTTTGTTTACTCCCTGCATTGTCAAACCGATTAGTCGAAACTCCACGGTTCTCAAAACTAGTTCCCTGCATTACCTATTAACATCCAAACCAACAACAGGTATAATAGGATCGCAACACTACAGTTCCCTACATTACCTTTTAACATCCAAAACAATAACAAGTATAATCGGATCACAACACTACATTCAACGCGTTTAATTAGAAAGAGATTACTGTAAATGGCTAGCTAAAGTTCAAGTTTCAAGGTTTATTAGTCAAATGCACCTAACAATACAGCATCATCCTGCACAATGAAATTCTTGTGACATGGCACCCAGCAACTACGTAGTGAGAGTTAAGAAAAATATGTAAGCAAAAACATAGCCAGACAAAAAAAAATAAAGCAACACTATTCATAACACCGTACACTAGCAGCAGTAAAAAATAGAGAACTGTAAACTAGCAGCAATCTGGGTAGTGTTGCAGTTGAGGAGCCTTTTGGCCTGTGGGAAAAAATTGTTTGTGAGTCTGGAAGTGCATGCTCTGATGCTCTGGTTGCATCTACCAGATGGCAGCAGTGTGAACAGTCCATAGCCTGGGTGGCTGAGATCTTTAATGATGTTCCGTGCTTTCCTCAGGCATTGTGTATGGTAGATGCCTTGCATGGAGGGGAGATAGCAGCCGATGATGCGCTCCGCAGACTTTACCACCCTCTGGAGGGACATGCGGTCTGCAGCGGAGCAGCTGCCGTACCAGGCAGTAATGCAGCCTGAGAGGATGCTTTCAGTGGTGCACCTGTAGAAGTTGGTGAGAGTTTTTACAGACATGCCAAATTTCTTGAGTCTCCTCAGGAAGTATAGTAATTTTTGGGAAGTTTTCACTGTTGAGTTCACTTGTCTGGATCAAGTGAGATCATCTTTGATGAATACATCGAGAAACTTGAATTCGGAGACTCTCTCCACTTCACCTCCATTGATGTGTATGGGGGCATGACCCCCCCCCCCCCCCCCCCCCCCCACTCCCCGACCATCTCTTTGGTCTTGCAGACGTTGAGAGAGAGGTTGTTGTCCTGGCACCATGTAGCCAGGTTTTTTTTACCTCTTCTCTGTACGCAATCTCATCATTGTTGGAGATGAGACCCAGGATGGTAGTGTCATCCGTGAATTTGAATATGATGTTGGAGCTGTGTGTGGCCACACAGTCATGCGTGAACAGGGAGTACAGGAGGGGACTGAGTACACAGCCCTGGGGGGCTCCAGTGCTCAGGGTCAGTGCAGAGGGGGTGAGGTTGCCCATTCTCACCACCTGGGGTCTGCCCGTCAGGAAGTCCAGGATCCAATTGCAAAGGGAGGAGTTAAGTCCCAGGGTCCTGAACTTATGAAGAAGCTTGGCGGGCACAATATTATAATGTTGAATGCAGAGCTGTAGTCGTGTATAGTGTAGTAGATGTAGTAGTAGATGTGTAGTAGATGTGTTGCCTTTTTCCAGAGGGGAGAGGGCTGTGTGTATCCTCAGAGCAATGGCATGAAAGGGGTCCAAGGTGTCAGGAAGGGTGGAGCAAATGTGAGTTCTGACCAGTGTTAGAAATCAGCTGTTTCGTATAGTGGTTGAAATAATGATTGTGTATCCGGTTGTCAAGGGAGAGAGTAATTTAATTATTTATTGCAGCATTTGATAGTCTATTGTTCATGATGTTACAGACTTGATACTCGGTCTTACAAACTCAAGCTCATCTCACTCAATCTCTTCTCAAACTTCTGG
Organism: Esox masquinongy; assembly: GCA_016801175.1. Taxonomy (NCBI): domain Eukaryota; kingdom Metazoa; phylum Chordata; class Actinopteri; order Esociformes; family Esocidae; genus Esox; species Esox masquinongy. Next base: position 23,646 of record JACXGI010004032.1, read on the forward strand.
TTGTCCTCTACTTTATAGACATTGCAGGACCGAATACACATCACAGTACTGTAAGCCCATTGGCAAATTACTGTCGTGCTTTGAATGAACGTGACTTCCTGTGTACAAATAAACAGATGTTCTTTTGTTATATAAAAAAGCAAGCATACATTCATACACTTTAACACCAGCCACTCTAAGCACTTCATGATGGTGGAGGTCAGTGCTACAGGGCGGGAGTCATTCAGGCAGGTGATGGAAGGTTTCTTCGGTACAGGGATGATGGTGGTCTGTTTGAAGCAGGAGGGGACTACAGACAGAGACAGGGAGAGGTTGAATATGGAGGTGAAAACCTCCATTAGTTGGTCAGCGCACCCCCTGAGGACACGGCCTGGAATGGCATCTGGCCCTGGTGACTTCCGAGGGTTCACTTTTTTAAAAACTTCAGCCGTGGTTAGGGACAGAGTGTAGTCGTCCTGGTCCTCGGCAAGCCTCCCTGAAGGAATTTTGTTGGTCGCCTCAAACCGTGCATAGAAGATCCATTTCACCTTTGTATTCTGTGATGTGTCTCAGCTGTGGTAGTTAGACTCCAACCTATCCTTGTATTCTCTTTTCCCATCCCTGATAGCCTTCCGTAGGTCATATCTGGATCTCCTCAAAGCCTCCAGGTCCCCAGAGCTATAGGCGGGGGACGGTGCTCTGAGCTTAGCATGAACATTACAATTTACCCAGGGCTTTTGGTTGGACAAAGTCCTGACACTGACCCTCGGGACGACATCATCAATGCACTTGGAGATATATGCTGAGACAGAGTCTGTGTATTCATCATTGTTCCCATCGACTGCATCACAGAACATCTGCCAATCCGTTGTTTCAAAGCAGTCCTGTAGAGCAGTAATGGATCCATCATTCCAGCATCGAACTATCTGAGAAACCAGTTTATCCTGTTTTAGGCATTGTCTATAGGATGGGAGGAGCAAAATTGATGTGTGATTCGCCTTACCGAATGCAGGGCGGAGGAGGGATTTCCATTTAATATTTGTTAATAACAATGGTCAAGAGTCTGATCACCCCGGGGAGCAAAGTTAATATGCTGGTGGTATTTTGGTAAAACTTTCCTCATATCTGCTCTATTAAAATCAAATCACCAACAACAATAGAAGCTGCCTCAGAGTGAGTGTCCTCTAGTCCATTTGTTACTCCATATACGTCTTTCAGTGTGCGTGTTTTATCCGCCAGCGGGGTATATAATGTAGACTGCTGTGATAATAGCTGAGCTGAATTCCCACGGAAAGTAGAAGGGCCGTACCTTTACAGTCAGTAGCTCCAGGTCTGGTGAACACTGTGTTGAGAGCACTGCAAAATCCGTTCCCCAGTGAGAGTTAACCATAATGCAGACCCCTCCGCCCTTACGTTTACCTGACTCCGACGTTCTGTCCTGCCGGTAGATTGAAAAGCCAGCAGGGGTCACGCATGAGTCTGGCACCAAGGGGTCTTGGTGGGAGATTTACTTTAGGCTTACTACAAAGTAGCTACTGAAGCTTGTAGCCAGTGAAGTTCTAGCCTATCCAGAACAAATCCTAATGTCCTACTTTGTTTGGTCCATGGCGAGGATCCAACCCCAGTTGACTGCATGGCAGTCCACGTCTCTAACCACTACACAATTTAACAATGGGTAGTTAGTCAGTCAGTCAGTTAGTAAGTGACATTCGCTCTTCTTGGTCGGTTCCGCTTACAGCTCCGACTAAAATGCACAACAAGAAATGTCATGATATGAACGAGATAGCAACAAAAAGCAATTTGTATATGAAAACAAGAAGTCCACTCACCATTATGATTATCATTTAAAAACGAAACCAAAGAAAAATTCTGATTGGAAATTTTTTTCTGTAGGATATTAACCCTTCTTTTTCCAACACAAACTCAAAAATTCAACAGGAAGATCATTACAATTAAGACAAAAAAGTGTAAATCAATAAAAACAAAATTACAAATAATTATATATAAACATATAGATTTGAGTCTTTAGGCCCTTTATCTTTAGGCCCTCTCTGAGGGCATAGAGGGCCCTGATGGTTCCCCACTGGTATGTTTTTTTTTACATAGACAGTATACCAGATAATCAACTGTTTTAGTGATAACAAAAATGTATAATTTAAACCATTCTTTCTATCCTCCTTTTCCAACCCTACCCAATTTGATTAAATCCAGTTGCATTTATGACTGCGTCTCATCGTAACGACTCCCAGCGAATTCAGGATAGTTGAAGATTGCTACAAGCTTCCTATCCGAACCCAGTCAAGTGTGCTCTTTCAACCTGGGACAAGGCATGTGTGGGCACACTCACCTGACAACCTCAGTTAGCACTCCAGGAGCTTGCACCGTCTGAAGTAGTCAGCAGAGCGCAGTGACACCAAGGATATTCCCACAGACGACGCATCCCCCATTCCCAAGTGATACTGGCCAATTTGTTTCACCCATGGGGATTCCCAGCCACTTGTAAGCTGTGATGGTCAGCTTGGCGCTACAAAAATGCCTTAGAAAAATAACTTGCTGACCAAAGAAAACAAACAAAATATTGCACAACTCAATTTAGTTAGCTAGCAAATCTCGGTAATAGTCTGAATATTGTCATTCATACAGTATTTGTGTAAAGCACCACATATGTTGCTATCAAAAGCATGTAAACATTTAGAAGTTATATTATTCATGAGTAAATTGGAATCGATAATAAAACCGTATGAAGGCCTTAGAGCATGGATGACCCTCAGAACAGGGATACCAATAACATAAGTTGCTATTATAAATATAACTGTAAGTCCGGGCAACTACAACCCTGAACAGGACAACACAGCCTCCAAATGCCAAGATTCCAGCTCACACAAACGCACCATTCCTCCCCGTTCTCAATTACCGGAATTCTAAGCACCTGTTTCTCATTAAACCTTCAGTATTTAGCCTAGGTCTGTACTCCTTTCTGTGTGAGGTATTGTTTGTGGCATACAGTTTTGGAATTGTCCTGAAGGTACACAAAGGTGCAGCTACCAATCTCATTCCCAATGTCAGCCTATCTGTGAGCCAATTATGATATTTGATAAGTGTAAATTTTTTATGGTTTTATTTACAGTTATTTTGGCAGGCAAGTTGACTGCTGACACATTGAGGCAACACAACTACACATAATAAACCATTTATAAAGGATTAATAAATTGTTTAGTCATCATTTATAAATGATAACACCATGTCAAATATGTTTAATAAAAGTTGTTTGTGTTGCCTCATCTAGTGTTGGCTTTTTATACTTAATATTTTATTCATGTTTTCAGCGACCTGTGCAATGTTTTACAAAAAGACATGCCATTGGTAGACATTCTAGCAATGCCTGATGCATATTATCTTGTCAAACTTGCAAGGTTAGACCGCAAATTCCTAATAAAGGAAGATGTTGCTCACACAAGACTTTGTCAGACCAGCCGTTTGCTGTAGCCATATTTTTTGGTTCATTAATAATATGTGTTTCAGGTATAAAGACTACATATATAACCTGTAAATTATTTCAGTGCTTCTGTTATTCAACCCATGGCTTGGTTTGGAAGCACATTATGGATATTTACAGGGGGGGGTGAGTTTGGCAGCGGAGCGTGGGGTGAGTGGGAGGTGTCAGTCTGTTAGCGGGCCAGGTGGCCCCTGGTTGGTGTTTTAGCGCTGCTGGGTCACAGCATGGGGCTGAACCTAGCGAGGGAGGGGGCTGTTGGCAGGGCAGATGGCAGCAGCAGGGATACCTGACAGACAGGAGTTCTCTGGACTTGTGTTGGAGACTGTTTGGATGTTTGGGGGGGGGGGTGTTAACGATGACAGGGTCCCCCTGGGCCATTTTGTGCAGCACCAGAACGTTCACCCCTGGACAGAGAAGAACAGCAGCCTACATCAAGGGGCCCTGGCGTCTGGTCGCGCTGCCCTCTCTGACTCATCAGCTGGTGCCCCTATGGCCTCACACATACACATCCCCAAGGTCTCTCTTTACTCTCTCTTTTCTCTCACTTTACTCTCTCTTCTCTGCGAGCCTCCCACTTTGACACTTAAGACAACATTTCGCTGTTGGCAGAAATAGGACTAACAGTCCTGAAAGGCCTTGAAGACAACCAAGGGCGTTTATTAAATGCAAATCACAGCTTTCATTTGTTGCTTCAAACCTTTCCTGGATACACTGAGCTATGTGAATTGTTCCTCCTGTCAATCCCCTCCCAACAACCCAGGCGTTTCGATGGCCAATATACCACAACAGGACACGGAGTGCCTGAATACAGAACAGTTCTGGTGGATACCAGCCATGGTGTATTGGCCAAACACCACACCCCCCATGTTTTATTGCTTAAATATACAACAAATACCTATATATAGCCAGCTTAATGTGCAGAGAGATCTGTTATTGTTATGGGTGGCTTTCAGAGAAAACCGCCTTAGAAAAGCATTAAAACCCTTAAGTCACAAAGGGTCTGGGTTTGTATGTATTACGATGGAAGCAGAGAGAGGGGAGGTTTTTTAAGCTCCCAAACAGGCAGACAGAAAGGCCATCAAATCCCTCCTTTTATTATTGTGATTATTTATGCCTTTTATTCGCTGGTCTCAATTCAAGTGCCTTTTCTCTCCTTCAGGTTTGCCTCTTTTCATTGGCTGGTCACCTGAGAGGGCAGGTTGGGATAGCAGCTGGGAGGAGATGGGCAGACGGAGGGCAAAGAATGAGGGGGGTAAAATGAACAGACAGCCACAGGGGATGAGGCCATGGAGCCTTTTGTGGCCCTGTAGGGTCAGTGTGTCTGCCCCGCTGAGCACCAATGGCGAGTGGCAATTCTGGTGAGCCATCACACTGTCCCGCACCACCGCTGACCGCGGAAGTAAAACAACGTGCTGCATTATAAAACCTTTGTGCTGCGAGCAATTCTACAACCTGCACATGCCCTTGAGAGGTCTCCATTGGAATTGGTGCTGAAACATATCTGACAAATGAACAGCACCACTGATGGATTCTATTGACTTGTGCTGAATACATTGCGGTCTTAATCAAACTGATGAGCAAACAAGATTCTATCACTCCATTCGCTAATGCTCTCTTACTCCTCCTCCTTTTCACACCTCTCCCTATCTCCGTTCCTCTCACACACTCCCCTCACCCCTTCCCTCCCTCCCCCTCACACCCCTCCCTCCCTCTCACACCCCTCCCTCTCTCCTCCCTCTCTCTGTTGATGTATGGCCTAGGTGACAGGTAAAACAAACACAGGGCCAATCGATGCTGTAAACAGGAGTGGAACGAGGTTGTAAATAAGCCGTCATGGCAGAGGAACAGAACAGCCAGAAAGGGGCGGAGGAGGAGAGTTCATTTTTCATTTCCTGCTTTAATATCTAATTTGCCTGTCAATGCAATCAATAAAATCCCACTCACACACCTCCTCCTTTTAACATCATTTTGTTACGCCACAAACCTTTTAAAAGACCTGAGGGGACCAAGCAATATCACTCAACCACTCTGATCCCAATCTGGTGCCAGAAGTCAAATGAACATTTGACTTGACAGGAAATACTCCAATGGGCTACGGAGCACTGAGACTAAGAGATAAATAGCAACCCGTTGAAAATATTTCATACCTGTTAATTATGTAGCCGCAGTGATGTAATCTGTGGGGCGGCTGCTGTTGTGATACATGACTGGAGCACCTGACCCGTGATGAATCTGTGGGTATCTTCCATCCCAGCAGGCCACTGTGACTGTCTGGTTGTCACTTTCATCCCTGCACTGTTACCTGGGACCCTTGTTCCTGCTCCTGCTGTTGTTGCAGTGGGGACAGTATAAGGCGTCACACTGGGACTGCTTTAGTGAGGGAGAGGAATGGG
>JACXGI010004033.1:0-18883 GCA_016801175.1 Esox masquinongy
GTGTGTGTGTGTGTGTGTGTGTGTGTGTGTGTGTGTGTGTGTGTGTGTGTGTGTACGTGTGTGTGTGTGTGTGTGTGTGTGTGTGTGTGTGTGTGCTTTTTCAAAAAACTGTTAAGTGTTAAATGAGGTTAACTCAAGTGATATATACACAGATTCTATATGAGAAACTTTCACATTCAACAATTCACTCAAGCCAAATCGTATTGAGCTAGTAAACCTCTGGACAATAGAGCAAGAATCAGGCTATATTTGGGTACGTTTGTGGTAAGGAAACCATCACTGAAACAGATGAAAGTGCGGCTCCTAAAAAGCCAAAACCGGGAGGGTGATCTCAGACACGTCACAAAATAGTGCATGTTTAATAACGTGCACTATAACATTTGTGCTGAAGTTGAGTCAGTGTCTCGCAAGATCCCTTAATGATTTCAGTCCTTCTAGCTATCATCCCCAGAGCAGAAGATGCAACTTGTAAGCTGTGTAGTCCTCAAGATCAAACCAGGAGTATGCCAGTCAGAGATTAAATTCTCAATCCGCCGGTTGGGTAGTCTGTCTGCGGAACATCATTATTAGTGTTTACACAAGAAGCTATGGACTGTACTTCTCAAGCTAGACAACTTCCTCTATATTTCTTATCAAAAACAATTTAAAAAAAAATAAACCACTATTAAAAGTTGAGAATCTTAAGGGATGCTGAAGGAACAGGAAGGATATATTTTTGTGATGATTAATTTATGCACTAAATGATAATGGTTGATATTTTTTAAAGTTCTAAAGATCCCACCTTTGATTTCATTTGTTAAGCACTTTGAAATGCATCACACGTAGAAGAACAAAATCCTTCATATTCTTTATTTCTGCCTTTTTCCATCTAAATATTTCAGTTGTCAATGAAAAATGTAACTTGCAATGTCAAAGGATTTCAAAGGATCTTTTGAATGGAGGAATGTGGATGAATTATATGAAAGATAGATTTATATTTTCAGGGAATTGTATTGCTTTTTTAACAAAATATAGTGTTGACACAAGTGGTTGTTCCACATGACAAACCTAATATAACAGCATAGGATAACATAGTGGTCTACTGTTAGACCAAAAACGCCTCAGAAATTGCTATGGCACAAATGCTAGGACATTTTAGAATGTTGCTGAATTATGTTATATTCATCTCACGTGGCCAGAACTCAATAAGGCGCATGATTGGAACAAAATGTGTCTGCAGATGCAAATGTAGTTTATTAGCTCTTTCTACTCTAAAATATATATTGTCCCCTCCAGTGATTGCTGAGCATCTTGTCAACATGTGGCCAAAAAATGGAACAGATATCTTACACTATCTGTTTTTAGTGTAAGATATAAGACAGAAAATGAGAAAAAACAGTGTTCCAGCCAACAAGTTTAATAATTGTTTTTGTCTCTAAAACAGATTGGTGTAAGATATCTGCTCCATATTTTGGCTAAATTTTGATAAGATGTTGGACAATCACTAGCAGGGACTACTGACTCAAAGAGCATTTCTGAACGGTCACCACAAGGTATAGAAAAATACTCTGGCCACCGCAGTAACAGGTTAGACAGTAATCAGGCTACATGGATCGTTTAAGAATAATTAGATCGTAATGCGTATTCCTGTGACATAAGATTTGGAATTATCAGTTAAATATTGACGTTTCATGCCTAAAACATGAGGAAGATAATGGCCTAGTTACAACAAGAATGGCCTCATTTGGTGATTTGTGACTTTTGAAATACAACCCCATTTCCAAAAAAGTTGGGATGCTGTGTAAAATGTAAAGAAAACAGAATGCAATGATGTGCAAATCATTTAAGCCCTATATTCAATAGAAAGTAGTACAAAGACATAATATCAAATGTTGAAACTGAGAAATGTTATTGTTTCTTGAAAAATGTATGCCCACTTTGAATTTGATGCCAGCAACACGTTTAAAAAAAGCTGGGAGAAGGGGCAACAAAAGACTGGAAAAGTTGTGTAATGCTAAAAAAATAACCTGGTGGAACTCACAACTAATTAGGTTAAATGGAAAAATGTCAGTAACATGATTGGGTATAAAAAGAGCATCCCAGAGAGTCTTTCAGAAGTAAAGATGAGGAGGGGTTCACCACTCTGTGAATGTCTGCGCAGGCAAATCCTGCAATAATTTAAGAATAACATTTCTCAACATAAAATTGCAAAGAGTAATATCATTAAAAGATTCAAAGATAAATCTCTGTACGCAAGAGACAATGCTGAAAACCAATACTGGATGGCCGTGATCTTTGGGCCCTGCATTAAAAGCAGACATAATTCTGTCGTGGAAATCACTGCATGGGCTCAAGAACACTTCCAAAAACCATTGTCTGTGAACACTATGTCGATGCATCCACAAATCAAGTTAAAACTCTACAATGCAAAGAAGAAACCGTACATAAACAAGATCCAGAAACGGATTGAGACGAAGTGGAAAACTGACCTCTGGTCTGACAAATCAAAATTTGAAATTATTTGGGGAATCATGAACACCGTGTCCTCCAGACTACAGAGGAGAGGGGCCATCCGGCTTATTATCAGCACACAGTTCAATAGCCAGCATCTGTGATGGTATGGGGATGCATTAGTGCACATGGCATGGGTGACTTGCACATCTGTAAAGGCACCATTAATGCTGAGCAATATATAAATTTTTTTGGAGCAACATGAGCCTTGCTTATTTCAGTAAGACAATGCCAAACCACATTCTGCACATATCACAACAGCATGGCTCCATAGTAAAATAGTTCAGGTTCTAAACTGGTCTGCCTGCAGTCCAGACACCCATTGAAAACATTTGGCGCATTATGAAAAGAAAAATACAACAAAGGAGACCCCGAATTGTTGAGCAGCTGAAATTCTATATCAAGCATGGGAATGGGAATACATTACACTTTCAAAATTACAGCAATTGGTCTTCTCAGGTCCCAAACGCTTACAGAGTATTGTTAAAAGAATAGTTGATGCAACACAGTAATAAACATGCCCCTGTCCCAACATTTTTTAAACATGTTGCTATCATCAAATTCAAAATTGGCATGTATTTCTCCAAAAACAATAACAGTTCTCAGTTTCAACATTTGATATGTTGTCTTTGTACTATTTTCAATTACATACAGGAATAAATGATTTGCACATCATTGCATTCTGTTTTTATTTGCATTTTACGCAGCACCCCAACTTTTTGGAAACGGTGTTGTAGAACAGGACCAAAACACTTCTGGTCTTCATTCTCTCCTAATGAGGGACTGATTCAAACCTGGAGCACCTAAACATTAACACCTCCCCACATAACCACATCTCTCTCCTGTAGGTGTTGTCAGAGCCCTGGAGGTTGTCCACCAGCCAGACACCACAACAGCAGCTGAACATGGTTGACCTAAACAAGTTCCCCAGATATGTGGGCGCAGGGGGAGGGTTTGGCCCTGTGAGTCTAAAACCTGCATGTAGGCATGTACACACACACACACACACACACACACACACACACACACACACATATTCTGTAGGAAATTAACTAGCATCACAACCTCAAGTCCTACTGCAACTGTGTCCCTGTCTGCTACTTTGTGTCTGTTACTTTGTCTCATCCTTCTGTGAAATAGTGACCAGTACTGATGTCTTTCCTGCTCCCTTAGGTGGCCGATGACGGCTACGGTGTCTCTTACATCATTGTGGGAGAGAACCTCATCACATTCCACATCTCCAGCAAATTCTCCAGTCCTGAGACGGTGAGACTAGAAACATTACACTAATATATAAACCCTTCACAGTATATAGCACTCGCATACTACCTTAATGGCCAGATGGATCTTTATCAGGCAAACATCTTTTTTTTCTTTGTAGGACTCATACCGCTTTGGGCAGAACATTCGACAGGCCATGCTGGACATTCGTGCTCTATTTGACCAAAAAGAAAAGAATGAGATGTGATAAGTAGACAAACATTAATGTAATTTAGCTGTCCTTTATGCACCATGACTACAAAATGTTTTCCTAAATTTCACGTCTTACTATTATTTATTCCTGTATGACGGCCTCAGACAATGAATAGAACTTCTGTGTTTTCACTCAGATAGCAAGGGGAAGAAATACATTTCACACATATATATATAAATATTGCTGCTAGACACTACTATATATACATGTATATATATATACACACACACATACAATTCATATTCAATACTCTCCCTTCAATGAAATGGCAGTGAAATCTGAACATAGTTTTGACAAATTGCTTTGTGACCTGGTAGAACAATGATTGGTTTATTTTAGATGTTATTGAATATAATATGAATGTAGTCTAGTGGAGATAGGCCACCTATCTGTTTAGGTCACAGACAGTAGTAATAGTATTTGCTTGTAATTCGTAAGACATGTATATCGTTAATTTGTAAATATCATCATTTTGAGTAAATTATTGTTATATAGTTGTGTATCTGAATCTGTTATGGTTGTGTATTTATGTGTTTAGTTGACTTTATAACCAAATAACATACAACTCAGATACATATCCCACAAGACATGCCACCTGGTGTCTCTTCACACATCCAAAACTCATTCACCAACCCATAATTTTATACAGAGTGATCTCATCTTCCCGCAATCTGGATGACTCAAGCAATGCTAATATGATTGACTGTGCAAACGGCCATGAACATCACTTTGTGGGTAGTGTTAAAAGATGTGTCAAAAGGATTGGGTTTGGCTATATGAAAACGGCCTTGACTGTGCAAAAATGCCATTGTCACTGGGAACTTCACTGAAAACCACATTAAAATAATTTGACCGACTTTGTGTTTGTCCAATTATTGTCAAACGGTTAACAAACTAGAACAGTAAAATATTAATGTTATAACCGAGTTCTAAGTTGTTATATACCACGGCAATTATCCAATCAGCATTCAAACCAACCGGTTTATAACTGTCATGTTTGAAGGATTTTTTCTTTCATTAAAAATGGTTATCTTACTCATTTAAGCAGCTGTTGATTTTGCCAAATGCTGCTAGACACGCAAACTATGCACATCCTACACACAACATTCTTTGTATTGTTTGTTTATATAGTACGTAGTTGTATTTTTTTTGTTTATATAATTGTATTGTTTGTTTATATAGTATGTAGTTGTATTTAGTTGTATTGTTTTTATATAGTATGTAGTTGTATTGCTTGTTTACATATTATCTAGTTGTATTTTTTGTTTATACAATATGTAGTTATATTGTTTGTTTACATAGTATGTAGTTGTATTGCATTTGAAAGTTGTTTTGTCATGTTTTTCTGGGGAACCCCAGAAAGAATAGCTGCTGCTGCTTCAGCAAAAAATAATGGGGCTCCAAAAAAATTATATTATAATAAAAGATGTGGATCATAGTTTTACCTCTTGGGACTCACATAGATAATATATGATTATGCTGACTGGGCAGAAACTAGGACTGCCAACACAAACACAAATGTTTGCAGTTACCATGTACATCAGAGGATTTACACTACAGATACTTGTGCTACTACATAACCTAATTTTGATGTGAAGATGGCTACTTCCTGCTTTAAGAAACCAAAGAGAACAGGTCCAGTCCTTCAGTGTAAGGATGCAGGTTTATTTTAGTTGGGAAGCAGAGTGCCATACAACCCTTTATAGTACAGACAGTTGAAAAGGCCACCAGCTGACTGGAGAGTACAAATACACACTCATCCCAACCCAGATGATTACAAACTGATTGTAGATTTATTGGGATATGGTGGTTGAACACTTGCTATAGTGTTGGCAATTTTGAGCAAAGTACATTAACAGTACACACATTTTATGGAACCTCTTGTGGAAGATATTATTGGAACATCCGATTGAGTAAGCTCTGCTACAGATGGATGCAGTGGTACTAGTTTCATGGAGCAGCATTACCCAACTCACATCATTTCATCTGCCTTGTATCATGACACCTGCTTCCAGAAAACTGAGTTGAGACACAATTGTCAGACTTCCTCCAAATCCTACTCAGTGTGATCACATATCCATAGGTAGGTACACCAAACTAAAGCAGACTAAATCCCTGGGAGACTGGATTTAAGGACTTTTTCATGATTGAACATGTCACTGATTTGAAATTCAGGCTAGCAATACAAACAGGGAGTCCAATTCAATGATGCATTCCTTGAGGCAGTCACTTTGATGGTGCTATTGCAAAACAACAGGCAAGAAAATATAAATCTATTTGATTTATTTGATTTTTGGGGGATAATACAAAAAGTGAAAGTAAAAAAAGCAACCCTATTGTTTACACTCCTCTTCGGTTATTTTCAATCTTTCAAGGCATCGGTTACAGCTTTGAACTATAACTAGGCTTTTAAACTGTACACATAGTGAACGGACAAACAAAAACGCTATCTCGCTACCCACTGATTACACTGGCTTGTCAACAGTGAGCATCCTTTAAAAAGAGCCCAATAGGCAATGGACACCCAGTCTCTAGATTCAGAATGAATCAACAGTATCAGATAATCATCTATTCTCAAACCCAGACGCTGCCTGCCTCTTCAGTTAAACGTAACAGATTACAGACACAAAAGGCAAATGGATTTTTACTTTTGTTCTTTTCATTTTAGAGATTTGTTTCCTTTCTTTTTTAGTTAATGCATCCGTTCTGTGATGACCTGCCCCTAAGGCTTCTGTCTGACACAGGTGTTCACATTCAGCAACCCAGTTAATTTTGCGTGTGAGTGTGTGAGTGTGTGTGTGTATATATAAATACACACACATACATATATATACATACACACACACACACACATTCACACACGTGTATTCATTTGACACACTGTAGGATGGTTTTCTAGAATATGCGTCTAAAAAAAACTCTCCAAGCTCTCTGGTTCTGGTCTGCAGTGCAGCGTGGGGTTTTTTATGAGGTGGCCCCGGGCGTGGGGTTGACATTCTGTGTGGAGAGCTGAGGAGTGACCTCGATGATTCGTGGTTTGTCGATGATGCGGGCAGTGCGGTTGCCCTTCTCCACGATACCGATGATCCAGGCTTGGTGACCCTCGCCGTATTTAGGAGACTTAATCTCAGCACAGAAACGAGCCGCCTGCTCCCTGGGAAGACAGATCAACAGACCCCCTACAGGCGGAGAGAGGGGTGGGGGATGAGACGCAATGAGAGGTGCAAGAAAAAAATACAACAGAGCAGTAAAATCTGTTCGTGCCCAGGGACACACAGGAACACACCTGATGTCTCTGGACACGTGCCGTGCATCAGTCCGAACATGTTCCCGCAAGCCTTGGACACAGCGGCCATCTTGGCGAGCACAGGGAGGTTGTGGATCACGAACGACACCTCACTGCGCTGTTGCCGTGCCAGAGTCTGTGCGTGGCCCAGGATCCCAAAGCCAGTGATGTCAGTGGCAGCGTGGGCATTGAAGGTGTGCATCAGGCCTGCCGCTGGAGAGGAGAAGAACCAGATCCATATTCACATCACAGGCAGTGGTACTGCAGGAGGGATGAGGTAGCAGAGAGGGTAAAACGCCAGCACGTGTCATTTGTTTAGGTTCCCACAAGGATTGAAAATCAAATGCGTGTGTACCTGTCCTATTGAGTCGGGCCATGTTCATCATGGCTTCTTGATAGGCCAGTTCTACGTCCTCTTGAGTAACCACCAATTTGATTTTATTCCACTTGTCAGGCTGAGGGACAGAGATGTACACACATGACAGATCACCTTCAAGGCGCGCCACCTCCTTAAAAATGTTTCAGTGATTCCAACTGTACATATGACAGCTTGGTTGTTACAGGGACATTTTCATGTTTGAATTACAGTGCAACAAAGTAAATCAAAGCAGAGTTTATGTTGTTTAGACTCACAATGTCCAACCACTGGTGTACAGCCACAGCCACCTGCGTCCCCAGAGGTTTGGTGAGAACCAACACATCTCCTGGCACAGCGTTGTCTGGCCTGAACAACAGCAGACAACACTACAGCTATCATTACCATCACAACAAGGATCCTATCAAACCATTCAGATTAGAGGATAGGAGAAGAGAAAATAACAGAAGAATGGCAGGAGATGGGAAATAAATCCCCCAAAGTCAGGAGTGTGGGGGTCAGTGAAAGACAGGAGGGGAGAGGTCAGTGAAAGACAGGAGGATGGGGGTCAGTGAAAGACAGGAGGGGAGAGGTCAGTGAAAGACAGGAGGATGGGGGTCTGTGAAAGACAGGAGGGGAGAGGTCTGTGAAAGACAGGAGGATGGGGGTCTGTGAAAGACAGGAGGGGAGAGGTCTGTGAAAGACAGGAGGATGGGGGTCTGTGAAAGACAGGAGGGGAGAGGTCTGTGAAAGACAGGAGGGGAGAGGTCAGTGAAAGACAGGAGGGGAGGGGTCTGTGAAAGACAGGAGGGGAGGGGTCTGTGAAAGACAGGAGGGGAGGGGTCAGTGAAAGACAGGAGGGGAGGGGTCTGTGAAAGACAGGAGGGGAGGGGTCTTACATGATGAACTCATTGGGTTGACAGACCGTAGTGGCCACCCCTCCCAGGACAACCCAGGGGTTGAGGACGGTCTGTCCCCCGGTAACAGACGTGCCCGCTTCCTCTGACGCATCTTTGAACCCTTGGATGATCAGAGGCATCACCTTGTCCCGCTCCTGACCAGGACCAAGACAGGACCATTAGGTGACCAGCTGCTACACAGTGGTGGTGTTTCAGGGTGTGTCTGTTCAGTGTGTTTCAGGGTGTGTCTGTTCAGTGTGTTTCAGGGTGTGTCTGTTCAGTGTGTTTTAGGGTGTGTCTGTTCAGTGTGTTTCAGGGTGTGTCTGTTCTGTGTGTTTCAGGGTGTGTCTGTTCTATGTGTTACCTTTTCTGAAAGTTTGTTACTGATCCCCAGAAGCATCAACATGTTGTCACATTCCGTTACTCCCATGGCGTACAGGTCACTTAAAACGTTGGCACACGCAATCCGCCCCTAGAGACACAGACAGGAATCAAGAAAGCAATTTTGCTATGCTTTAGATAATACTTACTCTGGAAAAAAAAATTCCAATCCAAAGCTCTCTGTAAGTTCTAATAGAAATTATATTTGTCTAATCACCACGTTTTGAGATAGTATGCCCAGGGCAGTGCCACTCATTACTGGCATTGTCGATCAATTCAAGGCTAGTGTCATGGTTATTAACCATTAATTAACAGAAACACATCTGACATAGCCAGACTTCGAGCCATTGATTCACACATTTTGACCGTTTACATTTTAGAAACTCTTATTAATCAAATTTTAATATACATAATAATTATTATTTTAGGCAGGTCTTACAGATTAGAGATGAAACAAATGTATTTGGGTGGACAATAGCATAGTTCCTTATAGCGAAACTACTGCCAAGCATGTAGAGTTGTAATTCTGTTGAGCAGTTACACAATATTATCATTTAAATACTGACCTGTGTACGTAATTAGACTACCACCATTTTATTCCACCACTAGAATGTAGTAGGGAATAAAATATATGGCCTGCATTGTTATTCGCATAAATGTCCGCGTGATTAGGGAGTAAGAGGAGCTGAGTACATTGGAGACCTGAGATCTCGTCAAGTCGTGTACTACCAACGCATCAGTGAAAGTGCTTGAGCGCAAAACAGTAGATGACTGTCACTCAGCGGTCACATGGAATTTAATGGCGGGAGGCGGGAATGATTGGCACTTGTATGTCTGAAGCGGTAATACTGGGTACAGCGTGAGAACCTACCATCATGTAGGGGTCGTCCACTATGGGGTAGATGTAGTCTGTCGTCTGGACAAGGGAAAGACCCCCGTGTCTCAGGGGAATGACACAGGTGTCCATACCAATGCCTGCGTAGAACATTTATTATTTGACCGTGATATACATTTTAGTGATTTAGCTGACGCCCTTATCCATTTCCGACCTGGTCTCCAGGAAACAAAACCCACAAGCAGCCACGCTCTACCAACTGAGCTACACAGGAACCAGAAAGTTATCTGCAAAATGTAGCTCGCGATTGTGTGTGTACCCACCCAGCCTGGGCATTACAGCCCCGAGGAACTGTTCATCCTCCTGATAGTGGTTCTCCTGTAGGGCTTCTAGAAGCTTCTGTAGCACATCCTGGGGCACCTAAGCAATAGCAAGCAGCTCACTTAAAACTAAAAATCAAACATAATCACTATCATCCCAATGTCTAGCATTTGTAGTGTTTTTCTCAAAATGTACACACTTTAAACTGTGTAGTAATTAAATTAAATAAAGCAAATGTGGAATGTCGGAAGCAGCAAAAATCACATAACAATAATACTGATGTAATTTAAAAAACACTTCAAAGCAACTTGCAATCACATGTATACATTATACGCAAGGGTGGTCCCAGGAATTAAACACACTACCCTAGCGTTACAAGCACTGTGCTTTATCAAGTGAGCAACAAGTTTGTTACCATTATACCAGTAGTCAGTCTTACATGTAGCCAAAAAGCTCTGTGTTCACAGCGACTGTGTAGAAAAGCCCACCTTGCAGCCGGTTCCTTTGAGCTCAGTGAAGCGTGTGAGTCTGAAGCTCTTGTCTAGCTCGTAGCTTTCTGGGTTAAACGACTCCCTCACAGACATGGCTGGAGACACTTGGGGACCTTAGTCAATAACCTGGGGAGTACAAGACAGGGAGAAGGGGAGAGGGATGAGAAACCTGGCTGGAGCAATGGCTGGACTACTGACTACATATATTCTTCTCTGTTCCACCAGCATCAGCATTCAGGATCATGATACAGTGAATCAAGCGGACAAAACGGACAAGGACCTTGGGGTGAGTGGAGTAGAGAGTGTTTTCAAATACGCTTTCAACTACCCAATGTCCTGTTCACAATCACGGCATTGCCTCGTCGCAACAACACCACAGCCGGTGCAGGACAGTGGAAGATCAAGACGTGGCCTCCAGCGCACACCTCGCCAAGCTGTTCTGCTTCCTTTACCACTGCTCACCCAACCAGGAAGTGTTAGCCGGGCACCCACACACTAGAGGTGAACTAAGAGTGCTGAACTGCGATGCATAGCATTGGTCCCATAAAAGCTAACCCTGTTCATATATGCTGCATATATAACCTATCAATAGACATATATAAACTCCAACTCGGAACGTAGTTTGGTCAAATTTGGCAAGATTCCATACATTCTTTAACATAAACCTCTTAAACTTGCCATAAAAAGTATCAGGTGCTCTGCCCTCATATTAGGGTGGCAGGGTAGCCTGGTGATTAGCGCATCGGCCTGTTAAAAGAGGTCGCTAGTTCTAATCCAGAGCTGGTAAGGTGAACAAAAAGTATGATGTTCAGTCTCTGAGCAAGGCACTTATTCCAAATTGCTCCCAGGTCGTTGCCAGAAATAAGACTGTGTTCTTAGTCAAACTTACTTGGTAAAAGAAGTGTTTTGCCATTTTACAGGACAACCGAGACCACAAGTAGATCACAAACTAGTTTGACATGAACAACAACCTGATGAAAACCATAATTAAAAAGAATGCTGTTAGTATCCCAAAAAGACCATGAGAAGCTCATCCATGCTTTTATCTCTAGTAGGGTTGACTACTAGGGCTCTTAACTGGACTCCCCAAAAAGACTGTAAAACAGCTGCAGCTCATTCAGAATGCTGCTGCTAGAATGTTAACCAGGACCAATAGAACAGAGCACATAACTGGCTTCCAGTCAGTTACAGAATAGATTTTAAAATGGTGCATTTAGTCTATGAATCACTGAATGGTTTAGGCCCCGAAAACATTTCTGATATGTGTTGAAGATTATAAACCGAGCAGGGCTTTTAGATCCATGAACTCAGGGCAACTAGTAGAGCCCAGAATCCAAACTAAACATGGCGAAGCTGCATTTAGCAGTTATACTGCATACAACTGGAATAAACTACCAGAAGATCTTAGACATGCCCCAGAGATATCAATTTTAAATCCAGGTTAAAAACATACTTCTCTTTTCATGCGACTATGACTGAGCGCTTAAACTTCCTTATGGAATCTACTAATTATGTTTTTATTCTGTTTTATTATTATTATTATGTTTTATCGTTTTTATTCTAGTATTTGTTTTTATTCTACTACATTTTTATAATTTCTTTTTCTTTGTAAAACATTTTGAATTGCTTCTATGTATGAATTGTGATATACAAATAACACGTCCTTTTTACTGTGCTGTGACAGATTTAAAGCACCGAAATAAATTCAGACCGAACTAATCGACCTGGTCTCATGCTCTCGTGTTATTTATAAGATAAATAAGACAAATTGTGTCTATAAAACTAAATCACAGATGCAGACTCTTCTGCGACTAAGAACAAACTTTAACTGTGTGATCCGGTATTTTAACATGGCTGTGGCGAAATAGTTGCGTTCCAGGGCCTAGGTTCTACCAGTGTTTGAGAGGGACGTTTTTCGATGCCCTATATAATACAGTGCAAAAAAGGATGTGAAGTTGGTCTAGTGTGCGTACGCCAGCACTAACTGCCCCAGAAATTTGCAGCCAAATCAACTTCAACAGTCAAACGTTACCAATATTAATAAAGTATCTAACAACCGACATGAAAACCCGTTGAAACACTATGCTATCAATACTTTTGTGGGCTTTTCCTGTCTTACAGCTCCGTGCCTGTAGCTTACCAGAGAGCTAATTCTTAACTAGCCTGCTTGCTAGACCTAGTGATGTGCAACAGTAACAATCAAGTGGGACGTCGTTTGTGACTGATCAGGCTTCATAAATAGTTAAAAAAGTGGTAAAACAATAATGTAATGTAAATAATTTAAAAAATCGAAAACAGAACTAAGAAAATATTTTTATGTTTCGAAGTAACCGGGAGAGCACTATATAAAAATGTCGGCGGTGGAAAAAATTAACCCCTTCGTGTCCAGCGCCATGCGAGATGCGCTTCACATACTTTGTAACAATAAAACAGCGCCATACATGCAACTTGCACACAGTTTGTAATAATATGTCGCCTTACAGATATTTAAAGTCCCCCCCTTTGCATTTATAGAGCTGAAGCAGAGTTATATTCGTATAACATTTCCCCTTTAATTGCTCTCACCAGTTTATCCTTACCGGTTTTGCTTTAGCGGCGGTTCTCCCGATACAAGACAAGGTACGGTACCAGAATGCATTGGGAGTAAATCGGTTGCCCTTGAATATAGCCTGATGAAAAATACATTATCTTTTGTTTTTTATATTACAACAGAATATTTTACATTTAATCGGCATTGGGAGATGCATGAAATAAATAGATGAACACGCGTTCAGATAATATTATAACGTGCGGAAAGTAATCACAATGGGGGATATTTTGGGGTAAAGCACAAGATCACAAAGGGTCCTTCGCAAGGAGACTGGCGCCTTTACCTCCCCTTTAAAGAACCGTAGAGTCTGGCAATAAAAAGTCAACAATGGATTGTACCTTTAATTTAGTAGGACTCTTTTCCCTCCAATATTATCTCTTTGTAAACTGTCTAAAATTTTGTAATCTAATACATAACCACAATGGAAACCGTGCATGCAAAATAGCAAATAACTGTACATTAATTGCTAAATTAATTCTGAATAACCTGTTATAGGTACAGCATCGGTTTTGTTTATATAATATGTAGGTTCTGGTTTTAACCATGTGGAAAGTGACACTCACACACACCCTTGTAAATTAATGCCTGAATTAATGGTTTGCTGACTGAAAAGTTATGTATCTCGTAACCCTGGGTGATATGAGTGTTAAACCTTGATAACACTGCAAATAGTAGACAATTTCTTAAGTCATTGTGTTTGTGTAGCAGGCCTCTGCCTTTCATGTCTATGCCCCTCATAGTCTTGTGTCATAATGTTACCTTATTTTTGTGACACTTAGCACTAAAATGTTTATTTTAACCCAAAATCAAATTGGGGAGGGCACTAGGTCTCCGTTAGTGTGTACCTGAAGGACTATGAAATCCGAAAGACTATGGATTGTTTGGCACAATATACCAATACACATACTTGAGGGCACGGTCTGGTATATACATTTATAGAAAACAGTCATGGTAATTAATATTTTTTCAACATTTGGTTTACATGATGCAAACAGTTAAGACTCACCTTTCATGACCACAGGGTGGTGCTCTAACAGATAACTGTGTATACAGCATCTGACTTAAAGCACTGCGACACTTGGGCCATTGAGTGTCAGTCATTTAGCAATGCCTCTTTTGACATCAATGACAGCGGCTGTTAAATTCATGCTGAGGTTCAATTCTCCATAGCTGACACATGCATTCTTTCTCTCTTGTGAATTAAAATGATTACACTTGGCATTGCCAGTGACCCCTAGTGGCTGGTGTATCAGAGGAGATGAACAATCCTGTTTGGGTGTAAAACGCTGGTGGGCATTTTGGTAAGCTAGCTGGTTTCAAGTTAACTGTTGTTTCTTGTCTATAAATGCTTAACTGCTTGCTCAAGTAAAGCTTGCAGTCTATCTTGTTAGTGGATATCTTTGCCAAGAGTATTTCCGTAATTACACAAACGGTATATATTTTTTCTGGCACAGCCAGATGCTTTCATTTAAAAATGTATTCAAACCCCTGACCTATTCTCTAATTTTATTGAATTACTAATGGTATGTTGACATTTAGTTTTTGAATGATGAGACCAAAATCAGGCCTGAATGCCAATCACAACACCATGGTAGTGGGGATGCTTGTCATTGGCAGGGCTTGGGTGACTGGTCAGTATTGAGGGAAGGATGAGCAGAGCAAAATACAGATAAGTCCTTGAAGAATGATCCAGAGCACACTCAGACTGGGGCGAAGATATGTCTTTCAGCAGGACAATGACCTGATGCACACAGCCAAGACAATGCTGGAGTGACATCGGTACAACTCTGTAAAAGGCCACAGCCCGGACTTGAAGCCTATTAAACATCTGTGGGAGACCTGACAATCACAGTTCCCTGACATCTCCATCCAATCTGACAGAGCTTGAGATATACAGGTGTGCATAGTGGTAGAGTTTGCACGGTGACTGGCTGCAATCTGCCGTCTCTACATGACCTACACACCTCTAGGACGCGGTTGATTGGGGCAGATCCCTCTCACCCTGGAAATTGACTATTCAGAACTCTCCCCTCTGGCAGAAGGCTGAGGTCTATCAGGACCAAGAACAGTTTCTTTCCTACAGCAGTAGGCCTTATGAACATGCCCTGGAACCAAATTGACTATAGCCTGCTTCCCACATACACACAACCCTAAACTGGACAAAATCGTGCAACTTACATATACTTTTTAGTTATTTTTGTAATTTATTAATACACACTCTACTATTTCAATGCTCAGCCAACTGTTCTTATTTATTTTTACTGCCCTTATTCCTTTTGTATTAATTGTTGCACCAACGGCCAAAACAAATTCCTTGTTTGTTGTGAAACTTACTTGGCAATAAAACTCTTTCTGAATCTGATTTCTGATTCAATGTCAGAATGTATTGATATTCACACCTGCTTTCCTCCCTGTTATGCTTCATTACACCCTGTTACATTGATATTTTCAAATCATATTATAACAATGGCAACAAATGTTAAGCATATTTTTGTGTTACTTTGTAGAGATTGGAGAGTTCAACTAAACATATAGAAATGTTGACCAAATACTATTGTTATTAGGAAAAAAATGAAAGAAGTGCTGGTTTTAAAAAAACACACATTTTACTCATTAGTTACTTTAATAATTATTTGAAAACAAAAAACGTGATAGAATAAAGGATTCTTTTGATGTCTTTGAAAATGTTAATCTAGATGAATAAAAACATGGTTTATACTTTCATATAGTAATGTGTATGTCCCCAATAGAGTGAAAATCCAGAACAATTTGCCTACATTTATTAAGTTTTATGTGCCTGAGTTTGACAAATATGTTTTTCTGACAGTCAAACATTACCTTTTTCTGATAGCATAAAAACATTTAAAATAGTACAATACTTTTCATGAATGTTGATCTCAGAGCCTGGGTGTGAGATGCTCATCCTAAAACCAAAACACATTCTGAGATCCAAAGGTGGAATCAGTTAAATAGCATGACAGTATAATGCCTGGTGACTGTTGCTCACACCAATTCATGTCTATTTTGTATAGAGCGGTCACAGGGGTACTTTCAGACCTGTCTTCCCTTACTGTAGCTGTACATGTAGTGCATGCCAACTTCCAAATAGAAACAACTCCAGTCATGAACAGAATGGGCATCCTTGCGGGGAAAACCTGGGGTGATTCCGCATTGGGGCAAACTACAGCTCTGGAAAAAATTAAGAGACCATTGCACCTTTTTCCAAAAAAGTCGAAAAGGAAGGTTTTGAGTGAGGAACAGAAGGGTTAAAATTAAGAGACCACTGCAAATTGAACGCTTCTGTTTCCCACTCAAAACCTTCCATTTCAACTTTTTTGGAAAGGAAAGAAAAAGGTGCAGTGGTATTTTAATTATTTCCAGAGCTGTAGTTGGAAATTATATCGGATATTGGATATAATCATCAGCCACAACAAAAAAGCACCATTTCCAGAACTACCCGCTAGGGTTAAAATCTAGTGGATCAATCCTGCTCAAGACTCCTATACCATCAGGAACACAACTTAATGATTATGTATCTACAACAGAGAGCCACAAGGTGCAAAAACCAAAAACCAGAATCGACCACCTTGTGAGAAAAAGGGAAACATCTTATAATGACAGGGAGGTCTTTCATGTATGATGGCAGCTGATACCTTTGTGGAAATAATTCTATACTGTTAATGCCCAAACCAACTTAAACACAATACCATCAGACCATATACATATTAATGTGTTATCCACAGTCTTCTGTACATGTACACAAATGTGTCTTTATGAAGGGTTTGGCAAGGGGCACAGTGAACCGAAATAAACACAACTGTCCTGTTGATTACATGATATGGAAGTGGATAGTGAGTGTCAGGGTATTATACCACTAAGACAACACATTACAGACCTAATCATCTACAAAAAAAAACACAACTATCTGAAATGCAATCTGTACGTTTTACATTAATAAATTCAATAATTTCACCTAGACAATATTTTCCTTTTATTTTGTGGAACGAAAGGGGGTGAGGGTCTATAGCAAGGAGGTTTTCCATCTTTGTTTTCAAATAAACAGTCATAAAGAGGCAACAAAGGATGTGTGTGTGTATGCATGTAAAACCAAGCAGTCCATGGAAGCTAAAAACATTTTATAAACCAACTTTGGTCCAACAATTTTTGTCAGGGAGTGAGTCATGTATTTGTTTTCTACAACCCCCAATACCAATCTATAACAGCTGTAAAAGAACCATACATCTTCCAGAATGGACTTGCTAAAGTAGCACAATGTATCAAGTTAGTGGAGCAACATATATGTACGTTTCATCTTCAAGCTGTTGTTTCGCAGCATCAACATCAATCTGTCACATTCTTCCCCAGCTCAACCAAACTTCCTGGCTTGTTGGAGTCAGGGCCTACAAAACACATGTTTTTAAATAAAACATTTGAATCAAATGTAAGGTAAAAAAAATACAAGCCAACATATCTGTGTGTGTGTGTGTGTGTGTGTGTGTGTGTGTGTGTGGTGATACCTGTTGTTAGAAACTCCCTCTCCCTATCTCCAGAAAGCTGAAGAGATTCTATTGCAAAAAGATGATATTACCATAGTTACCAATCCACAACAAAACTACAAATAAACAAAGATAGCCTAAATAAAAGTTTCAGTGAACTGGGGCAGTCAAATGATATGGCATACTTATTTCACAGTTAGGTGGAAAGTAAACATATAGATGTTCAAAAGAGCATCAACTACGATACTATATTCCCCTGGGGTATTCCTGTTGTACTGAGAGTGTAAAGTGGTTTTAATGGAGATGAGCTCAGTCATCATAATAAAAACGTAATTATAATAAGTACAGGGCCGTGTAAAATGATCTGTCCCATCAGATTTTTTCAGCAAATATTTTGGCACTTATTGTCATCAGATCTTCAAGCAAAACCAAATCTTAGATGAAAGTGAACCTGTGTGAACAAACAATACAACATTTTGACATTTATTAAGCTAAAGAAAGTCATGCAACACCGAATGACCCTGTGTGGAAAAAAGCGAAATGCCCACTTAGACAAAAAAAAGTTACGCCACCTTTAGCAGCAATGACAGCAACCAAATGCTTCTTGTAGTTATTGATAGAGACAGCAAAAGGGTGGTATAGATGCAAATATCTAGAAAGAAAAAGTGGGAAAAAGAAAAGTTGGAGATGAGGGATTGGTGGAAGAGAGTGAGAGACAGAAGAGAAGTTCCGTGTTTAAAAGTTAGAGAAAGGATGGGTGGGTGTTGAAGAGTGAGAGACAGGGAAGAAAATGAGAATATGCATGGAAGAGTGAGAGACAGGAGAGAGAAGAGGAGTGTGTTGAAGAGTGAAAGAGGACACAAGGCGAGTGTGCGTGGAAGAGTGAGCGACAGAAAGGAAGTGTGTTAAAAGAGAGAAAACAGGAGAGAGGGGAACACTGTGTGAAACCAACCAGCTGACAGTTATGGTCTGAGATGAGAATGTCAGATGCATCACTATGACATACAGGCCAAAGACCCACCTAAGATGTGTTAACCAGATATGGAGAAAAGATGGGGAAGTGAAGGAGGGGCAGTAGAGAGGCAGATGTAGACAGCTGATGTGTTTGTGTGTACCTGTACAAAGTCTGTTGAAGAGGCTACGCTAAGGCTCACAAAACACCAGCTTCACTAACACACATTCTGACTGTGCACACATACCTCTCTTTAGGCGTCTGCGTGCCAATTTGATCTGGTCCTGCAGAATCTGAACCCAGTCCCGCGGGC
>JACXGI010004033.1:18983-57151 GCA_016801175.1 Esox masquinongy
TGCCCCCCCCCCCCCCACACACACACACACACACACACATTCTTACTTTCCTACCTTTAATAGCCCCAACAATGTTCTGGTCGAGTCCTTTTCTGTGGTCGTTCAGACCTCTCTTCCTCTTGCCGTTGGGCAGTGAGTTAGCGAGTGTGTTGTCATCAAAGAACGCACACACCTGTGACCAGGAAAGAGCATATGTCAACCAACATGTATAAAGCCCATAAAACCATTCATAAGGCTAATCAGACCCACCAGTTTCCTGAAGAGCAGGCTCCCAGATCGTGTGTAGTTGACCAGGATTGAATCTAGCTGGGCTTTGGGGATAAACACATCATAGTCCTCCGCTAGGCGAACCTCACTCTGGAGGAGCGAATCAGAATGGTACACAGACAGTACACTACAATCACACATACACTTAACCATTCTAACGGTATACAGAGAGTACACTACAATCACACATACACTTAATCATTCTTGTGGGGAGCCAATTATTTTTTTTCTTATTTTCCCCAACCCCTAAACCTAACCCCCAAAAAGGTAACACAAATTGTAAACCTAAACCACAACTGTAACTTCCTAAGATGTAAAACAGCCTTTTCCGGCTAAACAAAAGTACATTTTCCATCTTTACCAGAATAGTAAAACATGTACTTAAAATTCCATGTTTCCTATTCCTTAGCCCTAATTCTAACATTAACCTAACCTTAACCTCAAAAACCCAATGTTTATGTCTACAGTATACTTAACCTAGCCTAACTTGTAATGCCTAAACGTAAAAGTAACCCGAATTTTAATACTATGACCAATTTTCCCTTTTTCCCTAACCCTAACCCCTGAGTCAAAAATCACAGTTTACCAAGTGGGGACCTATTTCTTTTAGGTTTTACTATCTTTGTGGGGACATCAGGCCATGGCTCATACACACTCAGCCCCATACCTCTGGGGTCTGCAGACCTTTGGGTTGTCTGTAGCTAGAGGTGTGCACTTCAAGGCGCTGGATGGGCTTGTTCTGCATGGACAGGGTTTGTACAGAGAGGTCAGGTGAGGTGGCAAGAGCGGGTAAGGTGGGAGTGAGCACAGGTCTCTCCGTGTCTCTGCTCAGCCTCTCCAGTGGTACACAGGGGGGGAGAGGGAGGACAGCTGCCCGCTTAGGAGCAGTGAGTGGAGCCACCTTGTGGACAGGGCGTCTCTTGCGGGGTCTGCGCCGCAGCGCTGGGGGTACGGGGCAAGGCGGGCAGGGAGGGCTTGTGTGCTCCTGCTTCTCCTGGACACCTTTCTGTGTCTGCATTAGCCTCCTCATAGCTCGGAGCTCCTGTAGAATGGCTTGTAAGGTGCTCTTACAGTTGCACATGCAACAGGGAGCGTCTACCACAGCCTGGTCCACGTCTGTAGGGGAACACACGCCAAAACGTCTTATCACAAGGGACAAACTTCATTTCTAAACAAGCCTCTCTACTGTCTGCTCTAGTAGTCTGGGAAGGACCTCTCAATGATGTCACTGCTCTATATAAAGATGCAGTTGTCTGGTGCTGCAGACAATGTCTGAATGGAAGAAAGGCATGTTGCTCTAGACACCATCCTCCCAACACACACACACACACACACACACACACACACACACAAACACGCAGTTACCATTTGTTTTGACTGCGCCTTTGGTGTTAAGCATCCTCTGGGTCTTGGAGCGTGTGCCATATTTGCCAGACCCCTCGCAATTGGGGACTGGGGTGGATACAGACAAGGGAGGGGCCTCTGATTCCTCTGCTGATCTCCAGACACTCATCTGGCGGTCTTCCAAGACAGGGGGCAAAGTAGCAAGCTGTTCCCAGCTCTGATGCTCCTCCTGGGGCTCCTGTTTGAGACTGTCCCCCTCAGCTCCCACACGCTGGTACACCCGACCGGCCTTGTCACTCAGCAGACGCATCATGCCTGTGATCTGTCGCTTGATCTCCATACCCTCATCACCCAACCAGGCTGGGAGGAAAGAGAGGTTAGACAGAGAGGATGTGAGTGTGTGTGTCTGTATTCTCTTCTTAAATATAAGAATCAGCTCACATGTCGTACCTTCGGGCATGGTCGCATCTTTGGACTCTCCACTGACATGTATATTGACGTCACTCTCAAAACTCCCAGAGTTTAAATCTGTGAAAATGAGATTAACAGACACCTGTGAACATCTCAAACTTTACAATGGCTTTTAAGTCTACACACATTTATTGGAAATGCAGCATTATCATACTTATTGAAAACCCTTTTTGAAAATTCAGAATAGCTCTCTGTCAACCTAAAATTGTATAAGACATTTTGGCAGCAGGGTTTGTGCCAAAATATTTTAATAACTTTAATTTTAAAACTATTCATTGTCCACTCTATTCATTGTCCACTCTTTCCTGACCAGAGCCCCATCCCAGATGAAGGAAGCAGCCCCATAGCATGATGTTACCACCAAAATGCTTGATAATACGTACTGCATACTTTGGTGGATGAGCAGCGTTGGCTTTGCATCAATAAATATTTTGGTAAAAGGGCCAAAAGATATTTTTGATGGAATTTTTCATCTTGCCAAATTCATGCAGACTTGGATGTTCTTTTTTTAATCAGAAATGGCTTTTGTCTTGCCACCCTACCCCACAGCTTAGACCTTTGGATAATTGCAGTATGCAGGGAGTACGCAGTTCCTGAGAGAAATTCCTACAGCTCCTTTAAGGCTGCCATTGGCCTCTTTGTAGCCTTCCTAATGAAATTTCTCCTGTCAACAATTTTGGATTAACGTCATGATCTTTGCAAAGTCATGGTGTTGCTGTATGGTCTCCACTTTTTAATGATACATCTTCTTAATTTAGGTCTAAAATGAACCACTTAAATTTATGTTGGGTGACAGCAAATTCCCTTTGTATGATTTGAAATGTGATGTGGTTAAAAATGAACAAAATGACATTATAAAGAGTGTCCTTAGTTATGCAAACAAGGCATTTACTTTTTTTACTCAAACACAACTGAAAACAAACACTATAGCCTCTAAAGATGGTTAAAACTTTAAGAAACAAAATCTGGGAGTGGTTATATTTCTAGCTTCCCCTTTCTACTCTTTGTGTCATTCAGTATGATTTCAGTCACTATCTGACTGTCTGCCTTCTGATTTTAACAAAAACTTCCATACATTTGTGGCCTGAGTAGAAGTGTTTACCCTGAATGCCAAATTTATGACATAGAGGTGCTCAAAGTTAAATATTTGTGAGTTAATTGGACAGGATAGAAAGAGAGCAAAGATAAGTCAAGAGTTGCTGTAATAGCAATGGTTCTAATTTGAACAAATGCTGCAGGGATACTTGCGCTGGAAAAAGAGGCATACAGACAGACGCCTTCACACCCCCCTAGACCACAGATCTTGACTGATTTTGCATAGCCCATATCTACCATGAGACCTCCATGCCTTCCTCAGTGAAGGATAATGAAATTTCTTTCAAACAGCTCTAGATGGACATAATAAAGTTGCAAGAATCAGAGAACAATCGTTTTTCACATAGAAAATCATTATTTCACAAAGTTATATCAAATTGCATTAGCGGGGGGAGAGCAATATAACCAAATTATGCTGCACTCAGGCTAGCTCAGCCATGCTCTCCCTGAGTGAGAGAGGTGCGCACATACACAGACAGTCCAACATGTATCCTTCAGGCCGCAAAAGATCTGGCTTGGTGGAGCTTCCTAACATCTGACTACAGGATGTCAGGAAGCCTAGGCCAGATTACTTTAGGTTATGTCTATGACCTAGGGTGTAAAATGTCCATACAGTAGTAAAAGTTCTTGGCTCTGTTCACCAGGTTAGGGTCATTCCTAATTAAGACCTGAAAGATCCGGTAAATGGAGGCCAGAACTAACCAGTGACAATCATTGATCATTTAACTAAAAAACAATGTAAACAAGAACACACACTGCACGCACTACACTTTTTAAGTGGAGAATGAAATGCCCTGCACCCGTAGCTGCTAAATGACCTTGCTGCAGCAACATATCTGTTCCAGTACTGAACAATGGTAACCAAACCTCAGACCTTGGTGTTGCAGACCCTGCTGCAGTTAATCAACATGCAGACTTCTTGCCAGACAGGAGTGGTTCATTAGGAATATTAGGTTGACCTGTGGGAATCCCCGCCCAACAGGTGAGTGACACATGCAAAACACGGGTTCTTGGGCTAACCGGAGTCTCGGAGTCCAGAGTGGTATCACATACAGAAGGGTCCGCGGACAACTTAGCACAAGCCACACATCGCTCCTGACTCCCGAGGAAGACGTCTGCTGTGATCACCAACCGTCGTGTGACACCATCCATCAGAGAACCCTGCAATAATGGCACTGAGGCACAACAGTGGTACCCAGAGCCCTGGAGGTGAGCACGCTAAGCCAGCAGGGAGGCGTAGTCTTTAGCTGGATAGTATGGAAGAGGCTGGTTCAGACGTCTGGGTCAAATGGCCAACTTTATCCAAAGTAACCTGAGACTAGTGCTCGGGATAAGCACAGCAGATTTTGGAGCAAGTGAAATGGAGTCTGTTAGATGAGCTGATTTCCTCACAGGTTGGTTCAGAGGCTTTGTTTGACGGGAGTTAAAAAAGGAAGACTGTGCTTCTTGCTTTTCTCCCTCTGTGACCAGCTGCTGGGCCAGCAAGGTCACCCGCCCAAGCCCCATCGGCCCTCTCCCGTCGGCCCTGTCCTGTTCAACAGCGGCAGTGTAATCAGCACCCCTCCTCTATCAGGCCCGTTACACCATTTTCCACTGCTTGAATAGGATGCCATGAATGCAAAGCACCTAACACAGAAAGTGGGGAGGGGCTACAAGCACAGGTCAACCTGTACACTCGAGGTTTTGGCAGCCCCATGTGGTTCGGACGTAAGAGTTGGTGTCACCCTGTTCAAGCATTTACTCATGAGTGCTGAAACAAAGTCCCTATGCTATACAGTATGGTTGCACCGAGTAATGTTGTTGTAAAGAGTGGCAGATGTAAAAAATACTACAAAAATTTAACTGTTTCTCCTCAGACCGTGCGGGGAGGGGGCACTGCTCATTCGGAGGGTCTGGCTGCCTGGTGCAACGTATGTTTCGCATGTGCAGTTTCACACTGGACATTGAGAAGGGTAACGTGTGGTGAAAAACTCAATTTCACTGTGAGTTCCCCACTCTGTCTCCGTGACCTTACTGCCTGGCCTCAGGGAAGAAATGTTGTATATCCTTCAGATAGACCCAGTTTGAGTTGAGCCCATGGCAGAGGCCCAGGAAGGCTGGTGCAGCTGGTATTTCCTGGATCTCAAAAGGGGCTTGGAATTATGTCCCATTCTAGACTTCCTGGACCCCAATGGGCATCTCTGTGTCAAAAAATTCAAATGCTCCCAGTCTGCCAGCTACTACAGTAAATGTCTCAAAAATTGTCTCAATTTATTTACCTGTAGCATAGGAACTCTTTTACGATTCACTTTGTAGCTTAAGTTTGTGGGCTTCCTTTCAGTCACTACCTATCACCCCTTACCTGTTCAAAAAGTAAAACTATGGCAGTACGTAAATGGTAAATCTTCCCCTCACACCCAGCAATCAACATCACGATAAAATGACTCATATTTCTGGTGTGTTTCAAAAATTCTAAATACTACAACTTACTGGGACCGGCACCATTATCAGGTAGCCTACTTTTGTGTCCCCTCGTATTTTTTACGGTACATGATTCCCGCCCGTCATAACAATATGCGGATTGGCAATTGACATGAATGAAACCATTGCATTTCTCTAGGCCCACATCGCGTCATGCGTTATGGTGAATTTGGGTGCTGTGATGCTACCGTAAATCCCCCCTCCCATCCAGCACAAATTCCACCACCTGTGGGTGGTATGACGAAATCTTTCTCATAAAAATACTCTCTCATGTTGCGGCTCTCCGTCTCCTTAACGTTCTCAAAAAAGCTAAATTAATTTATAGCGTGAAGCACAGAAAAGGTAAGTAATTTACAGCGTAAGGCACAGCAATGCAAATCAATTCAGTCTTCAAAAAAATCCCAGGTCCAAAGAGACTAGCATACACTCTGGATGTTATTAATTGGTTGTGCTGGCTGAATACTCGCCTATTTTTTTTGAATAATGACTGAAGTTGCATTCATAATGTGTACCCTTACATATCTACTGACAGTCATCTCTATTGTTTAGCCACCGACTTGCTCACAGCATGATACAGTCACAGACAAGCGATCTACTGTCGCCCTACCTTGCTCTTGGACCAGTTTGAAGCTCTGAGATTTGCGTCTTCTTTTCCTCTCGCTAAACTCCATCTTAAAAGGGTCTGCGTGTCGTAGAACAGAGGATGTCTCCCCAGAAAGCGAATTCGCGCAGTGCGTCCGCACACACAAGAGCACTGACCGTCTGCCCTATAATAGGCTAATCAGTTAAAATTTGCCTTAAGGATCTTTTATAGTGTAAACCTTCACTCTGTAAAATATCTTCAACTAATTACTGAAAAGCGATTTTTTTGTTGTCTTTCAGCCCGGTGAGTACCCATGTTCATCTTTTCGACGGGTTGTCCTCAGATGGCCGGCCGTCCGTATTTTGGCTATGTAAATAAATAAATGACTTAATACTTAAAAATTCGTCACATCTATTCCTTTGCGCCACCTGATGGTAGCTATTGTTAGGTTCAACATGTGTACGGTCCTGTACCTTTTGGTTGTTAAGTATCTCAGCAGTGGCAACATGAAAATGTACGTTTAAAAAGAAAAATCGATTAACAGAGACAAAAAAAACATTTAAAATTTTTCTTCTCATTTCTGCGTACGAAACCAAAATATGACTTGGTATTTTTATTCTTACATGTAGTGTCTTTATTATAATCCTAGGCAGTGTTGGAGTAATTGCTTTTTTCATACTTAGTTCACATGTGCCTTTTCTCTCTCCGTTTGCCAAGTTTGTATGCATTTCTTGATTAAGAATTCGTTCATCATTAAACAACTTTACTTCATTTGAAGGTGTTTTTTAGAGTGTAAGGTCACAGCCTTTGTTGCTAATATTATCTGGAGGGCAACACATCCGTGGACTTTGTTTTTATAACCATGTAGCCTACTAAGTACAAATCCAAAAGCACTACGTCATTGCAATCCAAAACATTGTCCGTCTTCCAGCAAAGTTTTCCAAACACCACCCAACATAAAAAACGTTATCCTCTGCCCAATGACAATTTTTTTTATAAAGTCCTTTTTACATCAGCAAAATTTCTTTTTTTATTTCACCTTTATATAACAAGGCAAGTTGATTGACAACTAATTCACGTTTACAATGATAACGTGGCCAAAGACATAATAATTGTAAGACAACACTCAGTTATAAACAAACAATCACGATCAAAGGCATTATTTACAATAGAGTAAGCAAAAGATCAGTACGTTACACTATATGAGGTAATACATGTGTACAGATGAATAAGATGCATAGGTGCTCACCACATGAGGTGACACATACATACATGTTTATTCAGATGGAGAGGGTTATGCAGGTGTAATGATCAGACAGCAGCTCAGACAATTAGTATTTTATAGAGTAATGAGTGATGAAAGTGTCAAGTTTGGGAGTTGTTTTTTTGAAATTCTTTCTAGTCACTGACAACATGGAACTGAAAAGAATGATGGCCACGCAGCTGTTAACTTTAATAACTGATTTGAAATATCTACCAGAGTTGTCAAAAACCCAGCTTAGAACCCCAAATAGTAAGCAATAAGATACAGAAGCGCAGTGACTGAGACAAGACAAAATATAGCCCACAGAGTTGTCTCCCATCCTACAAGTCTCATGGGTTGCACTTTTATAAGATTTTATGAGACTGAGTCTGCATCCCTTACAAGGAGATCAGTGGCAGATCATTGCAGAAAAAAATACATCTTTGGGAGAAGGCCCTGCCTCCAGCTGTTTGTTTAGAAAATATAGGAATATTATTAAGGAGGCCTGCATCTTGTGACCACAGTGTACATTTCTAGTAGGTATGTATGAAAGGACCAATTCAGCGAGATACTGTAAGTATAAAGCAGATTAGCAGTTGACATCCGGCCAAGCCTTAACAGCAAGCCAGTGTAGACAAGATAGATTTAGAGTCATTTGAAATATTTGAAGTTAATTTAGTGTCTTATCCGGGTAACCAGAGAGAATAGCATTGCAATAGTCTAATTTGGAATTAACAAAAGCATAGAAGAGTTTTCTGCAAAATTTCATTAAAAAGAAAGTCAGGGTCCAGAGGAACACTGATGTCCTTTGGAGAATGTTTAGATTACTCTACAGTCATCATGGTTCATTGTCAAATGTGACTGATCTTTTTTTTTTCAAATGTGACAGAAAACTAGAATCTCAGTTTTTCCCCAATTTAGAATTAAAAAAATATTCCCTCAACCATTTCTATAGATACGAAAAGCAGGCTTCCAGGCTAGGCAATTTAAGGGTTCTGAAATGTTTCATAGACATTTACAGCTGTGTGTCATCTGCATTGCAGCTAACATTGACATTGTGTTTCTGGGTGACATCACCAAGAAGCAGCATACTTTATATTGACTGAAATAATCCCCATAACACCAGACGACATATTGTGAATGTGGTTCTTTCACGTTTTACACCACTCCCATAGGAGATTTTTGTATCTACTTTGTATCTACAAATAAGGTCTGTTTTGTCTAGACTTATTCCAATGCAATGTTTTGATCTCTAATTTCATATAAATATAAATCTAATTTCTAGTGTTTATTTGCCTAAACAAGTCTCTTCTTCATATTGGTGTCCTTCAGTAGTGGTTTCTTTGCAGTAACTTGACAATAAAGGCCTGATTCACGTAGTCTCCTCTGAACAGTTGATGTCGATGTGTGTCTGTTACTAGAACTCTATGAAACCTTTATTTGGGCTGAAATCGGGGGTGCAGTTAATTGCTGATTTCTGAGGCTGGTAGCTTTAATGAACTTATCCTCTGCAGCAGAGGGAACTCTGGGTCTTCTTTTCCCTGTGGCTGTCCTAACGAGAGCCAGTTTTATCATAGTGGTTGATGGTTTATTGGGACTGCACTTGAAACTTTCAAAGTCCTTGAAATGTTCTGGATTGACTGACCTGCTTGTCTTAAAGTCATGATGGACTGTTATTTCTCTTTGCTTACTTGAGCTGTTCTTGCCATAATATAGACTACTACCGTACAGACATAATTATGGTCTTCTGTATACCAACCCTGCCTTGTCACAACACAACTGATTGGCTCAAACAAACTAAAAAGGAAGGAAAATCCACAAATTAACTTTTAACAAGGCACACATGTTAATTGCAATGCATTTCAGGTGACTACCTAATGAAGCTGGTTGAGAGAATACATAGTGTACTAAGCTCTGATCAAGGGTGGCTTTTTTGAGGAATCTGACATTTATTTTGATATGTATAACCCTTTGAAGGTTATTACATTCCATGTGTCATTTCATAGTTTTGTCTTCACTATTATTCTGCAATGTGAATAATAGTGAAAATAAAGAAATACCCTTGAATGAGTAGTTGTGTCTCTTTTGACGGGTACTGTATACACAGTCATCAAAACTTTGTGGTGGTGTAAGTCTACAGGAAACACAGATCTTATTTCAAGTAGATTAAAATATCCCCTATTGCATAAATAAAAGGTGAACACAAAAAGAAACACATTAATGTTTTGCTGCTAGGTTTTATGGGAATTATGACATGTCAACTATGTCAGTCAGTAATGACAGAATTGAATGTCACTCTACAGCCTGTAATGTGACAGCCAACCAGTGAAGGGAGCCAAAACTATGCTTTTCTAGAGACAATATCCAGTTGCACCTAGATACATATATTCTGAATTAAAAAACAGTAGGAAATTAATAAGATTACTAATAACATCAAAAATATGCACATCAGTTTTAAGGTGGCTTAATGTGGTAAGCATTGTCTTATTAGTTGCTGTGGGACAGATGGCCAGACTGATGAGGGCCAGATTTCTGGCCACATTACAAGGGGGAAAAAATGTACAAGACCTGTGGTGTCGATAATAGGGGTTCTACTAGGGCTGCTTGGAAAAGAACCAACAGCCTGAATGTCACAAAAAATGTACACATTACAAGACCTGTGGTGAGTACAGGTCTTGACTGACCTGTACTCACCACCTGCCTGCCTGCCGAAGCAGAATCTTTGGACACTGGGTGGGAGGGGAGAGCAATGATTTTTTTCTTACTAACTTCCTTGCCCTGGAGTCATGTAGGATCTTGACAGAGGGCAAGTGCCCAGACACTTCCTCCCAAATTCGCAGAAGGTCTAGTGGAACACTTAGCCATGAAAGCTGTGGAAAATTCCTGCAGTGAAAGCATTGGTTAAATTGGCTTGATCTACCAACCAATCATCTCCCACAACACGTTACCACAGGTGTTTTGGGCATCCAAGCACTAATAGCTATGTTTTAGTATTGCTGTAGAGTATTTGAGATGTCTTGCTATAGCACAGACTAGGCAGTTCTTCCTTCATTAAATATGATCATTATGATAAAAAAGAGTGTTTGGCCATTAGCTGGTAGTATGATGTGTAGTGTAATAAGAAATGTCTGTTGAGGAAGAGTGGAAGGGTATTCCACAAAGAGGCGCGTCTGGCCCCACCAAGTTTCCAACACAACCTTGGTGATGTTAATCAGGGGTCCTGCATAACATTTGCTTCTCTAAAGATCTGGAACACCCGGTGTGGGCCATCAGCCCCACCCTCCTGAGCTCACCTGGAGAAGTGTGAAACTCTGAGCAAACTGGAATGTAACTAAATGCATGATATTGTGGACATTTATCTGTAGTGTTTGGATTTCCCCTTTTCCCCATAAAGGACTGAATAGTCTGATATGCTTTATTGTACTCTATGGATTACGGACCAAACTTCACAAGAAATGATTGTCCTTGTCGCCAACAACTGGAAGCAATGCCCCGTCCATTCGATAATTTTGCATTGATTAAGTGGGATGCTAATGATTATTTGGGAGAGTGTTTTAGATGTCTGATTTTAGGATAAATAGCCATGTCTCCAAAATGTTATTTGAGTTTGTCATCCTTTAAGAGACCTCCCAACGCGTTGTGTTGTAGTCATATTTAGGAGTTTGTCATCGTTAGAGACCTCCCAACACTTTGTGTTGTCATATTTAGGAGTTTGTCCTCTTAAAGAGACCTCATAACACATTGTGTTGAAGTCTTTTTTAGGAGTTTGTCATCGTCAGTGGCGTCGTTAGGCCTGGGCGACCGGGGCTATAGCCCCGAATCTCAAATTGACCAAAAATTATAATAATAAAAAAATAGTCCCTGATCTATTAATCTATAATTCCAATCGCGCATTATGACAATGTATATATGTAGGCTGCTAGCGTGTACATCGAAATTTTCCGCGTGTACATTCAAAACCCTGTACTATCTGTCCCGGACGGGGCGGGAGGGGGGGGCTGGGGCTAAACCCCGAATGTATTGTAATCCTAGCGACGCCTCTGTCCAGGACACCTCATCCCATGAGAAATACGTGTTGTATTATGCGATTTCTTTGTAATTATTAATATATGATCATTATTTGACCGGCTTTAACATGTTGGTTATAGGCAAGTCCATAATGTGCGTTTTATTAGGCTTCTCCGCATAATGGCTCGTCTGGTTAACCGGGCAAAAGTTGGAGCATAGGTCACCGGAATGTGAGTTAACCGGCCCTCGGTACAAGAAGATATTTCAAAGCTGTTGGATATGTCGATAATAGGGGTTCTACTAGGGCTGCTTGGAAAAGAACCAACAGCCTGAACGTCACAAATTATCATTGCCTGCACGCCTATAGCCTATAAAATACTGTTTTGGTTTTATAGAAACACTTCCATTTTCGATACTTCCCAATACGATACTTTACTAATTACTGTTGGGAATTTAGCCATCTTGCCTTGATCTGCAAATGCGGTCGAATATGTGCTTTATAAATTGACGTGAGCCAGCGGCGAATCTTATATGAATAGCCCCGGATCTCTGACCAAAATAAACAGACCAAAAAAAATGCAGCTAGCATGTACATCGAAATTTTCCTCAAGTACATTCAAAACCCTGTACTTTATGTCCCGGGGGGGGGGCTAAGCCCCGAATGTATTGTGATCCTGGCAACGCCTCTGATGTGAGCAAGCTACAGTGTGTAACTGTATTTAGTGAAAGCTTTCGATTTTGATTGACAGATGCGTATTTTGCTATTATATAACCTTAGTTAGGCATGCATGCTAAAATTAATTGCTTTCCGTCCCTTGTGCTCAAGTTGGTAAGTAGGATGAACGTGCCCGTACAACACGTTTGTTCCAGCACGGGGCGTAGTCCTAACAGGTTACTGAAGCGCAATTAATTTGAAAGTTGTGAAGTGCGATCGCGGTATAATTTAATGACTGGTTGTTTATAGTTTTAAGAGGCGAAAGAGGTTTCATAATAAAATTAGTTACAGTTGACTGGCCATCCGCGATCTTGAAGTTTTCGAATAATGCAAGCACTTTAGGCCTAGATGTTAACCCTCCTTGAGTAAAACATGTTCAATTCGAACAAATAGGTGCGTTTCGTTCCATAGACGGTGATAGGCCTAAATCATAATAAAACTACGTAATTATGATCTTCTGATATCCATCTATTTATATGTTAACTGTTTAATATATTAACGATTGAGAAGTCCCATAAACGATGCACTAATCAAACCGTTTTACTTACCCATGTTCTATGAGCTCCATAACATAATTGACATGCAAGTACAAATGTTTTAAGACGTCCAGTGGCCAAAGCAAACAAAACATCAAAATGACCTAATCAACAAATTAATGGACTAACTTTTAAGTTTTCATCTCCATTCCGTGCAAGGAATCGACCATACACAATGCCGGAGGAAAGCACGGAACATCAAAGGTCACAGCCACCCAGGCTGTTCACACTGCTGCCGTCTGGTAGACGCTACCAGAGCAGCGGGGCATGCACTTCCAGGCTCAAAAACAGTTTTTTCCCTCAGGCCATAAGGCTGCTCAACCAGCAACACTGATCATCATACTGATCACATGCAAACTTTCCAGATGCTTTGATGTCCTTTCAGGTACTTTTAATGACTGCTTGAAGTGTGAAACGCATGGATATCACCAAACGCCGGGTTTTCTCCTTTGTGATGCTTTGCCAGGCCTTTACTGCAGCTGTCTTCAGTTGTTGTTTTTTCATGGGTCTTCTGCCTTATGTTTTGTCTTCAGGAAGTGAAATGCATGCTCGATCGGGTTGAGATCAGGTGATTGACTCGGCCATTGGAGAATATTCCACCTCTTTGCCTTAAAATACTCCTGGGTTGCTTTCACAGTGTTTTGGGTCACTGTCCATCTGTAAAGTGAAGCGCTGTCCAATCAACTTCGCTGAATTTGGCTGAATCTGAGCAGACAATATATCCCTATACACTTCAGAATTCATCCGGCTGCTTCTGTCTTCTGTAACATCATCAATAAACACTTTTGACCCAGTGCCATTGGAAGCCATACATGGCCATGCCATCACACTGCCTCCACCGTGTTTTACAGATGATGTGGTATGCTTCGGATCATGAGCTGTTCCAAGCCTTCTCCATACTTTTTTCTTCCCATCATTCTGTTACAGGTTGATCTTATTTTCAACCTCTCCAAAGAATGCTGTTCCAGAATTGAGCTGGCTTTTTTAGATGTTTTTTGACAAAGTCTAATCTGGCCTTTCTATTGATGGGGATTATGAATGGTTTACATCTTGTGGTGAACTCTCTGTATTTGCTCTCATGAAGTCTTCTCTTCATGCTAGACTTGGATAATGATATACCTACCTCCTGGAGAGTGTTCTTCACTTGGCTGGATGTTGTCAAGGGATTTTTCTTTTCCATGGAAAGGATCCTATGATCCTCACCACTTGTCTTCCATGGATGTCCAGGACTTTTTGTGTTGCAGAGCTCAGCAGTGCGTTCCTTTTTTCTCAGAATGTACCAAACTGTTTATTTGACCAGTCTTAAGGTTCCTGCAATCTCTCAGATGGATTTTTTATTTTGCAGCCTAAGGATGGCCTGTTTCACTTGCATTGAGAGCTCCTTTGACTGCATGTTGTGGGTTCACAGCAATAGCGTCCAAATGTGAATGCCAAACCTGGAATCAACTCCAGACCTTTCACCTGCTTAATTGATGAACAAATAACGAAGGAATAGCCCTTTCCTGCCCATGAAACAGCTTTTGAGTCAATTGTCTAATGACTGTTGGTCCCTTGAAAAATAGGGGGCTACATATTAAAGAGCTGTAATTCCTAAACCCTTCCTCCAATTTGGATGTGAATACCCTCATATTAAAGCTGTCAGACTGCACTTTAAGCCCATATTCATTATGTAACTGTAACTTGAATATATTTTGGTGAACAAAATATATTTAAAATAACAAAATAGCCAAAATAACAAAACTTGTGTCAGTGTCCAATTATTTCTGGACCTAACTGTATATTGTTGCTTTATTTTATTATTATTATTCTGTCTGGTTATATTTTTGCTTATATATTCTTCTTAACTCTCACTATGTAGTTGTCGATGCCATGTCACAAGAATTTCATTGTGCAGGATGACGCTGTGTTGGTCGGTGCATTTGACAAATAAACCTTGAAACTTGAGAATCAAGAGATTTGCAGCCCATGGAACTGTGATAAACCGCCCTGGACTGGGCCACTATAACCTACTCAACCTTATGTCATAATAATTTGGGTTGAATTGTTGACAACGTATCTTGCAACATTGCATTAGAACTACAAGCTGATCTGAAGAACAGTTTAAGCATGCACTATCTACTGCACACAACCAATAAATGTTCACCAAATGTTCTGTTATCTTAACATTACAACATTATCTGTCATTTTAAGATAGCTAGGTTGGACAAAAACAGCTCAGGTGCAGTACTGTGGATATACCTTACTCAATTTAGTTGCCCTCAAAGCAAAGTCTGTGCTAGAAGTGAAAAAAAGAATAATAAAATTGCAAGCATTAGTTTAAAAAAACAATGCTGGGGGTTGGTGTGGAGGGCTGTAGATATACAATAGATAATGCAATAAAAAACGTAATCATACCAGTTCTTGACATTCTGGACAGTTCAGGTATTGACACAGCTGGATTCTACCTTCTACATTTTCACATTTTAGTAATTTAGTTGGCTTTATCCAGATTCTCACATTCTTAAATGAGCTATTTGGAAACTAGACATGATAATATGGCTACAATGCTATGAGGGCCAGCCTGGAAATTTAGCCAGGACATGTTTTAGAATTCTCAGATTTTTGTAATTAAAGCAGGATATAAAATGTTAAATAAAGACACAAGATAGACAGTAAATAGTGATGAATAACTGTATTTTGAATGCTGCAATTCTAAACGGTCCTCATTTGTGTGTGTGTGTGTGTGTGTGTGTGTACTTGTTCCATGTGTGGGATCAATTCCTTTCCAATTCAGTCAATTCAACTGAACTTAATTTAAAACTGATGATCTCCATGGCCTCCTTTGAGATTCTTTTGTCAGTAAATTTAAATTTCAGTTAACTTCCGGAATTGCTAGAAATGAAATGGACTTGACCCCAAACATAAGTGGTGGGGATGCAAATGAATGTCAGGGAATATCAGCAGTGTTTCCTCCGTTCTGGATTAGAGTCTACAGAGGAAGCATTTGGGAGATTTGAGGGTGTCTCATCACCAGTTCTCATCATTCTGGAGCCATGTGCCGTCCATCAGCATATGGCCATGCTGGGTGGAGAACTGCCAGTGGATTTTGTAGTGCTGGTCTCCTGCATCCTCCCCTAAATCCCAGAGCTGCAATGACAGCTTCTCATCAGGTGTGTTTAGGAAGTTCATAATAGAACGCTTCTGGTTGCTAGGATCACAATACATTCGGGGCTCAGCCCCCCCCCCCCGTACAGAAAGTACAGGGTTCTGAATGTACATGCTAGAAGAAAATTTCGAAGCACATGCTTGC
Source organism: Esox masquinongy (assembly GCA_016801175.1). NCBI lineage: Eukaryota > Metazoa > Chordata > Actinopteri > Esociformes > Esocidae > Esox > Esox masquinongy. The sequence continues at coordinate 34,995 of JACXGI010004033.1, forward strand.
TATATATAAACTATATTTTGTATTGTAACTTTATTACTTGATTGGAATAAATTGTATTACTTTGGATTATAGATTACTATGGCACTCCTCCTAGTCCTGGGCTTACCCCGAGGTCTCCTCCCAGCTGGACGTGCCTGGAACACCTCCCTAGGGAGACGTCCTGGGGGCATCCTTACCAGATGCCCGAACCACCTCAACTGGCCCCTTTCGATGCAAAGGAGCAGCGGCTCTACTCCGAGTTCCTCACGGATTACTGAGCTTCTCACCCTATCTCTAAGGGAGACGCCAGGCACCCTTCTGAGAAAAACCATTTCAGCCGCTTGTACTCGCGATCTAGTTCTTTCGGTCATGACCCAGCCTTCATGACCATGGGTAGGAACGAAAATTGACCGGTATATCAAGAGCTTTGCCTTCCGGCTCAGCTCTCTTTTCATCACAACGGTGCGGTAAAGCGAATGCAATACCGCCCCCGATGCTCCGATTCTCCAGCCAAGCTCCCGCTCCATTGTCCCCTCACTCGCGAACAAGACCCCGAGATACTTGAACTCCTTTACTTGGGGTAATGCCTCATTCCCTACCCGAAGGAGGCACTCCATCGGTTTCCTGCTGAGAACCATGGCCTCAGATTTTGAGGTGCTAATCCTCATCCCAACCGCGTCACACTCGGCTGCAAACCGGTCCAGTGAGTGCTGAAGGTCACAGACCGATGATGCCATCAGGACCACATCATCCGCAAAAAGCAGCAATGAGATCCCCAGCCCACCGAACTGCAACCCCTCCCCACCCCGACTACGCCTCGATATCCTGTCCATGAAAGTTACAAACAGGATTGGTGACAAAGCGCAGCCCTGGCGGAGGCCAATCCCAGGACTAGGTGGAGAGATTATATTTCGATACTGGCCTGGGAACGCCTCAGGATCCCCCAGTCAGAGCTGGCAAATGTGGCTCGGGAAAGGGAAGTTTGGGGTCCCCTGCTGGAGCTGCTGCCCCCGTGACCCGATACCGGATAAGCGGATGAAGATGATGATGATGATGGCACTCCTCATTCATCTTCACACTCGAGCTCGTAAGGCTACTGATAATCACACATAGAGACTTGAGATCCCTGATTTCTGGGTCCCTGAACAGTCTGGGTGGTCCCAGGGACACATGCTATTGTAGGCATCTCTGAGTTCGGCGTCTAGGTTGGTCCCAGGGACACATATCATTGTGGGCATCCCTGAGCTCTGGGTCTAGGTTGGTCCCAGGGACACATGCCACTGTGGGAATCCCCAAGTTCTGGGTTTCTGACTAGTCTGGATGGATCCAGAAACACGTCATTTTAATGTTAGGCTAGTGAGGTGAGGTGTAGCTAACCTTTACTAAGGACTTCCAACATACGGTAATTTATGATAACATTTATTCACTAATAATATAGAGTCAGATTATACATTTATATTTTTCTATCACTAAGGTAACATTCCCTTGCACTAATTTCCCTAGCTGTCCCCCGGTAACCTTCTAAGTGTTAAACCTATCGAACCACACTCTCTCACCCCTCACTACAGAAGTGACTGTCTCAGGCTAGACTGGATATAATAGAAGTGTTTCTTAATATAATCAAAGTCTGCTCCATTTGATGCCACACCTTGCAGATACAGTATCACAACAAATATTTTAGGAATCTTAAAAAGACTCATTCATCAGAAACAAGCCCCTCTACAATAGTTCATCTTTCAATGTTAGTGGATTAAATATGATCTCAGTCGGACACCATAACTGTCTTACCAACATAACTGAACTTTACTGACTCTCAGTTAAACCGTTGTATGCAATCCACTTAAGCTCCCCCTCTCCCCTCCAATAAAACCAAATAAAATATGACAGAACTCTTAATCTACAACACATTGAATGAATAATGTAATAGCTGTTGTTTTGGGAGTTGTTTTTTGTTTTTCAGGGAAGGGGGGGTGTATCCACTGCACAACCCCGTTTCCTAAAATGTTGGGAAGCTGTGTAAAGTGGAAATAAAAACAGAATGCAAAGATGTGCAGATCATTTAAACCCTATATTCAATAGAAAATAGTACAAAGACAACATTTCAAATGTTGAAAATGAAAAATGTTATTGTTATACTGTATATATACAGTATACGCCCACTTTGAATTTGATGCCAGCAACACATTGCAAAAAGCTGGGATGGGGCAATGAAACACTGGAAAAGTTGTGTAATACAATAAATTAACCTGGTGGAACATCTCACAACTAATTAGGTTAATTGGCAACAGGTCAGTAACACGATTGGGTATAAAAAGAGCATCTCAATGAGGATGACTCTTTGAGAAGTATAGATGGGGAGGGGTTCATCACTCTGTGAAAGACTGCACGGGCAAATACTGCAACAATTTAAGAATAACATTTTTCTACGTAAAAATGGAAAGAGTTTGGGGATCTCAAAATTCACTGTACATAATATCATTAAAAGATTCAGAGAATCCAGAGAAATTTCTGAATGCAAGGAACAAGGCCGAAAAACAATATTGGATATTCAGGCCTACAGGCGGCAATGCATTATAAACAGACACGATTCTGTAGTGGAAATCACTGCATGGACTCAGGAACACTTCTGAAAACCGTTGTCTGTGAACACAGGGTGTCGCTACATCCACAAATGCAAGTTAAAACTACCATGCAAAGTAGAAACCAGATATAAACAAGATCCAGAAATGCTGCTGCGCTCTCTGGGCCTGAGCTAATTTAAGATGGACTAAGGCGAAGTGGAAAACTGTCCTGTGGTCTGAGAAATCTAAATTTGAAATTATTTTTGGGAATCATGGATGCCGCTTTCTCTGGGCTAAAAAGGAAAGGGACCATCCAGATTCTTATCAGTGGCCTTGCTTAAAGGCCTTGCTTATTTCAGCAGGACAATGCCAAACCACATTCTGCACGTATTACAACAGCATGGCTCCATAGTAAGCAGTAGGCCTGCCTGCAGGCCTGCCTGCAGTCCAGACATGTCACCCACTGAAAACATTTGGTGCACTATGAAATGAAAAATACGACAAAGGAGACCCCGAACTGTTGAGCAGCTGACATTTTATATCAAGCAAGAATGGGAAAAGATTTCACTTTCAAAACTACAGAAATTGGTCTCAGTTCCCAAAAACTTACAGAGTGTTGTTAAAAGAAGAGGTGATGCAACATAGAGACAAACATGCCCCTCTCCCAACTTTTTTTGAAATATGTTGCTGGCATCAAATTCAAAATGGGCACATATTTTTCCAAAAACAATAACATTTCTCTGGTTCAACATTTGGTATGTTGTCTTTGTACTATTTTCAGTTAAATATAGGGATTAAATGATTTGCACATCATTGCATTCTGTTTTTATTTGCATTTACGCAGCATCCCAACTTTCAGTTTTGGAAAAGTAATTTGTTTACAACTGCTGATGTAAAAAGGGAAATGAATGAATGAATTTGAGTGATTGATTGAATTTAATTAAGTAACAGAGGTACCCCAAATATGGGGTACTTAAATTCATGAAGTTGAAGAATGTCTGCCAGTGTGCTCTAATGTCTGCCAGTGTGCTCTTAACCCTTAGATTGAATCTGGGCCCCTGGACCTGCTGCCTAGCAGGCTTTCACTCTCTGAAAGTTTTTTTGGACATCTTATGGTAAAAACAGAGCTGGAGCTGGTCAAGCTGGTAAGGATGGCAGCATTGTCTGTGGACTTAGGTTACAGAAAATGTTGGCAAAAGAAGTGTCGCCTCCCCATGCAAGTGGATACTGTATTGTTAGGGTAAGTTTTGTTTTTGTTTCTTCCTATCTAAATTTTTGCTCTCAAACCTATAAGGGGCAATAATACAAAAGTATTCAGACTGACAGAAAGCTGGAAAGAGTTGGTCTTTGCTCGACTGAGCCTGGGACATTTGTTGTATTCCTCATTAAAAGTAATAGGTAAGCATGTCAATGTGTTGAGTGTCAGATTGTTAAAACAGTGGCAATGTTTTGCGTATGTGAAAGACAGAAAAATAATTAAAAGTAGGATTATATTGAGGGTGGACTGGCTGGGAAGGGTTGAAAGGAATTTTGGGGCAGAGATTGGTGGAAGTAGCTGAGGCGCTTGATTTCTAAAAAGATGTGCATTCTTTATTTCTGTTAATTTTGTATGAATATCTAGTTTTTTAGACCTTTAGTTGGTAAGCTGTTGTTAATTGAATTTTCCAGGACATTAGGTGGCAGCATGCACCTTTTCAACGATTGTTTGTAGTTTTCCATAATTCTACAGAAGAAATAGAAAACCAATTGTTAAATGTTGGTAGATTCACTTCCGGGGGAGATTTCTTCCAGCATTTTCCATTAGGGTCATGCTGGCAACATTATAGATTCGGTAGCAAAAATAGGACTTCCGGTTATCGGATTTTGCCTTCAAAATAAACGTCGGCAAAAGGCGATATTAATAATATTAATCTATTTTGTCTCTTTGTTTAGTGTATATTGCAAGTACATTGTGCCCCTTTTTTCCCATCATATAATCACTCTATACACTCTCCTGAACATTTCCTACAATACATTCACTGCAGCGTATAGAATAGTTTTTCCTGTATAGGGCAATATGTATTTCATATACAGTCATTTACATTGTGGCCAATGGTATGCATGGAGTAAAACGCCAGCAACAATTACAAATACATAGTGCCCCTTGATTGTTTAGCATATAATCACTCTATACAGTCTCCTGAGCATTTCCTACAGTACATTCACTGCGGCGTATAGAATATTTTTTTCAGTATAGGGCAATTTGTATCCCATGTATAGTCTATTATAGTGTTTTGCATTGGGGGCTAAAAGGGGTGTGGAAAATATTGTGTTGCTAGACGTAGCACACCATTCCCCATAATTAGACAGGTTTGTCTTACTTTACACACTCTCCTGAACATTTCCTACATTGCTGTCTCTGTGGCACATACAATAGATTTTGAGCTATGAGGCAATATGTATTCCATATTCAGTCATTTGCATTGTCTGAATTTTGACCTTGGAATGTGTTTTAATACCCAATTTAAATTGAAATTACTCTTAAACATGAACAAATATTAATTGCTGTCAATGTTTTGAGAGGCACATTTTCTTAATAAATTCAATTTGTCAGTTTTGAAGTAATACATTGGTCTCTTTTATTTTGAAATGTTCCTAATTTTCGTGATCCGGAAGGGTTTTTTAATGTTGCTCACAAGACGCTGATTACATTTTCCATTTCCTAAACAACTACCAATGACCAGACGTTTCAGCCTTTTTGAATAGTAAAAACTAAAGAAATAACAACTGATAGCTATTATGGATATCTTAAAAGCTGAAATCGCAAGGAAGAGAAAACTAATAGAAGATAAAGACCTTGTTGATGTGAGTAAAACAAGGAACTTACAGTGGTGTAAGTAGCTAGCTAAACTAGTAAGGTAGTTGCTAGCTTAATAACTGCTGCGTACACAGTGGCCGAAGGTACAGTTTTTCATCTAGCAAGTTAAGTTAGGCTAGCGGTTGCAATGTATTTCAGTTTTCTTATTTTACAATTGAAGTAGTTGCCAGTTACCTACTCGGTTTAACTCTTAAGTACAGCTAGAGGTTAGCCATTCATTGTTTGCGGACGACGTATCTGCGTCTTCAGTGGAACTGGCAGAATTGCTATACTAGTTACAGTAGTATATACTGACGTATATTATCGTTTTTTTCATATACGCTATCAAGAATAATAACACCCATTTTTGACTAACATACAATATCGTTATTTTAACCGTTTCATACTTTCATATGGAAATTTAAAAAATATTTTTTTCCATGTAGTGGCAAAACATTTTTAACAAATTTGTTCATGTCGGGACACATTCAGTTCCCCGGATGGAGTCTGTAGTGTAGAGATTGTACACATGCCTTTGTAGAAGGGAAACATGTTTTTGCCGAGACTGATACCTGAGTGTTTACGTTTCGTCTCCTTGTAACGAGGTGCAACTGATGGTGTAAAGTAAATGTCCTATCATTAAATAAGAAAATTCCTTAGTTTTGAACAAAGCTTGATCTTACCATGCGAACTAACTCTTCCTGAATTTGTCTGGAGTTGCGGCGACAAATTTGATAAGAAATTGAGGAGGCAAAAAGCAAGTTCTATATTTTTCTAAAATGTATGTTATGATATGCGAGGCGTATTGGTTCTGGGACAAGGAATCTGCCCTCATCTAATCACAACGGATGAGGAATGATAATTAGATTGTCATTAGTGTCATTCACCTTGCATTCACACTTCTAACTGTCAATGCATGCTTCTGTCCCAAACCAATTATTTCTTTTGTCAAAACATCACTGCTGCTGACAAATCACATTAGAAAAAGTAGCCTCTGTTGATACAAAATCATTTAAGTGTAGCAGCAAGGCCAACTGATGTTCCCACTACCTAGCTATAGAAATTGCTATGAGGTTAGAATATAGATTATCTTCTTTAATTTTTCAAGGGTATTTGTGCACATAAAGGTTTTACCATTTAGAAATGACATAGGTAAACTATTTGAGGCCACCAAAAGTATTGGGACTATTGGCTTGATAGATGGACTATGGAAAATAAAGTTGTAATTTCAAAATGTTTAAATAGGTAGCCTACAATATAAAACCCTTAAGTGGAAGCTGAGACTCTAACTACCTTAGTAATTTTTTTATTTTAAATCCAAACTTTTGGAGTACACAGCATACTTTTGGAGTATAGCGTTAACCTGTCAACAGGTAATGAAGGAGGACATTAACTGTTTCTTACTGTAGCTGAGTTGGTAATCTGCTGCAATAGGTGGCTTTTTCTACTTTCTAGATTCCAATGTGGTCATCATTGCATATTGTGGTTGACATGCAGAGTTCAATTGTTAATTAATATATAATTTCTTCACAGGATTCAAAGAAATACTTCAAACGAGCCGATCTTGCCCGAAAAGAAGAGGAAGAGTATTTCAAAAGATGTGGTTACAAGGTAATAGCTAGTTAGAAAATGCCCTTGTGACAGGTTAATCAGTTGTCCTCCAACTTCTTGTCTCTGTGTCTATATCAATCCATTATTGCCCTTTGTTTGTGTCCCTCAAGCAGTTCATCTAAATCCTTGGGTCCAAGATTCTCCCTCACCATCATCCATTACCTTCCTCCTCCCCTTCCGATCGCTGCAGTCTGTGTAACCTCTACATTGTAATATTTTTCAGAGTTGAAGTGGAGGACAGTCCCTGTTACGGTGTTGTGATGTTTGTTATTATGTTGCATAGCTTGTGTTGACTGTGCTGTCTCTTCCCACCTTGTGAACGCTGCCCTGTAGGTTCAGAAAGAGACACCCGAGAGACAGGTAGGGGATGATGCCACAGCGAAGGCAGCAGGCAGGCCGCATGTTTAGACAATGATCGACTGTACGTGGCCTGTCCCAGCTTCGCTTTCCTCTGCTCCGTTGTTTAAAACAGGGCTAAAAAAAATTATTTATTTGACAAATTATCCAAAAGATTTTGGTAATTTACTCAATCCACAGAGTAAAACCAATGTTCTTCAGTCTCGTAAAAGACCCCTGGCTGATTGAAAATTTAAGACCATAATCTGACAGTTTTTAAAAAAAAATGTGCTTATTCCTCTGTCTTTATCTGAGCAATTGTAATAGGATGACAAAAAAAAGCTCTGTATTTGTACCACTTTGTATTGGCTCATCTTTATTAACGGTGGCAATCTTTTTAGACCTGTCCAGAATTCCTTGCGTAGTTCCAGGTTACTTTAATGTTGACTGATTAGAAGCACAGTGTAAAATATGATTTCTCAACCTGGCCTTTCAAAATCTTTTGCATGCAGTCTCGTTGCTTTTTCTTGACAGATTGTACTGAATTACACATTTCTCCCATTTGGTGGTTTTGGCCTGATCCATATGATCCATACGATCTATAAGATCCGTATGATATACAGTATCTCACAAAAGTGAGTACACCCCTCACATTTCTGCAAATATTTGATTCTATCTTCATGTGACAACACTCAAGAAATTACACTTTGCTACAATGTAAAGTAGTGAGTGTACAGCTTGTATAACAGTGTACATTTGCTGTCCCCTCAAAATAACTCGACACAGCCATTAATATCTAAACCGCTGGCAACAAAAGTGAGTACACCCCTAAGTGAAAATGTCCAAATTGGGCCCAATTACCCATTTTCCCTCCCCGGTGTCATGTGACTCGTTAGTGTTACAAGGTCTCAGGTGTGAATGGGGAGCAGGTGTGTTAAATTTGGTGTCATCGCTCTCACACTCCCTCATACTGGTCACTGGAAGTTCAACATGGCACTTCATGGCAAAGAACTCTCTGAGGATCTGAAAAAAAGAATTGTTGCTCTACATAAAGATGGCCTAGGCTATAAGAAGATTGCCAAGACCCTGAAACTGAGCTGCAGCACGGTGGCCAAGACCATACAGCGGTTTAACAGGACAGGTTCCACTCAGAACAGGCCTCGCCATGGTCGACCAAAGAAGTTGAGTGCACGAGCTCAGCGTCATATCCAGAGGTTGTCTTTTGGAAATAGACGTATGAGTGTTGCCAGCATTGCTGCTTGGTGAACCATGACAGATTTAAAAATGATCATAATTCAGTATTTATTATTATGATTGTGTTTGTACTTTATCCAAAGTGACTTCAAATATGTGTGCATTCTTCAGCTGGTTGTTCAGTATATTACCTTAGGCATAACTCTGGAAATCAACTTATTTCGGCTAAGTAGTTGCTGTGTGGGTTGTATTTAATCCAGTCACTGATTAGTTGACTATCAGGAAAATGGGCGAGGAGTGGAGAGTTGGGACATGGCCTTTTTGTTGAGTTGAGCATGAGTTTAGGCCCTGTTATGTTAGCTTTTTGAAAGATATGGGTTAATTAGGCTTTTCTACTTGTGTTGCAAATTAGTTTCTGCAGCAGAAATAACTAAGTTTCCCTCTCTGCTTTTTGTTTGGTTCTGTCTTTTGGGAATTGCTTGTGTTTGTGTGTGTGGACTGACTGTAGGCTGAACATTGTTCTACATTTGTACATAATTTTTATTTTTTATTTGCCTACAAATACAGAAGCTGGCTTAGATAAGTTGTGCGTTTTGGGGCTTTCATTATGTGGCATTTTTAAAAATATTTTATTTATTTAGATTGTGTTTCTATAAGGACCACAATCTAAAATTGTTGAGATGCATGTGCTGGAAGCATGACTAGTCAGCATCTTGGAAAAATTAAATTGCTATACTCAGCAGTGGTTTGTTTATATTATGATATACTAACTTTATAGTATACTATTATCAAGCTTCTTTAAAATAGTTTGATGGATCTGTTTAGCAGATACAGTATTTGGCTTTGAAAGAGCCAGCTGGCCCCAGGTGAGTTGGGTGAAATGGACTGAACGTCTCCTCTCTACCCTCGGCTGGCCTTTGAGCCTGCGGTGGTAGTGGTGAGACGTAGAAACATGACCATGAAGATGACAACTGTAACAGCAGTGGAGACTTCAGAGTTTACTCTATAGTGGGGGCAGCTTAAAAAAGAGGATACTAACCCTGTGCTGTTCACTCTGTTGTCTCAAAGCTGGAGAAGAAAGAGGAGAAGGCGGAGCCCTCCACCTCATCCAACACCGCCTTAGAAATGGAGCTGACTGAGGAGAAGCTGCCAATGTCGCTTTCCCGGCAGGAGGTGAGTCCACTTATGGTGGTTTTATTGTAAAAGTCCATTTCATGGATAAAGCCTGCTGGGTTCTGTTCAGTTGGTATGACCATGCTTGTTGTGTTTGTCCAGGTGATCCGGCGGCTGAGGGAGCGAGGGGAACCCGTGCGTCTTTTTGCAGAGTCCGACTATGAGGCTTTCCAGAGGCTCAGGAAGATTGAGATTCTTGCCCCAGAAGTCAACAAGGTAACCCCCTGTCATGTTTGGCTGTGTTTTTACTCATCTTTAACACTAAAAAGTGTTAAAGATGAAGGATGCCCAGTGGCATCTACCTGTCATAGTCTGTTCCTTACAGTGTGTGTGCCGGCCCAGAACATTACACAAAGACAATGCATTGACCCATGTTACTGTGTGTTCTCTGGGTAGGGTTTGAGGAACGACCTGAAAGCTGCCATGGATAAGATTGACGCACAGTACCTGAATGAGATCGTAGGGGGCACTGGGGAGCCGGGGGAAGTGGACACACAACACGATCTGAAAGTACATGAGGCAGACACCACCATTGAGGAGCTGGAGGTACACAGACACTGCCTTGTTAGGACGGTCAGAAGTGTTCTTAGGGTTAAGGGTCATAGAAGGACTTAGCCTGTCGTGGATCCGTGTTCTGAACCTCTGGTATACATGTACAGTATATACTGGTGCAGGGTTTCTGTCCATTAAAGAATAAAATGCCTGAAAATATAAAAATATATTTCAGGCAGTTTTTTAAAGATATGAAAATATCTTTAAAAAAACTGTCCACAAGTCGCAATAGAAAATGCTGATTGCACTTTAGCACAGTCCTAATTAAAACCTGTTTGTCAGTGCATCATAAAGATCACCTTTGTCTGCTACTTGTTGTTTGTCCAACAGGCTCTGGGGAAATCTCTGGGGACAGGCAATGACAATAGGGACCAGGATGTCATTGACAAAGTCCTGAGGGTGAGACTGTGCACGTCATCCTCCGCTTGTAGTTCTGGGTTGTGCTGTTGGCTGGCTTAACAGGTGCTGTTGGCTGGCTTAACAGGTGCTGTTGGCTGGCTTAACAGGTGCTGTTGGCTGGCTTAACAGGTGCTGTTGGCTGGCTTAACAGGTGCTGATGTGATATTATTATTGTTTGCTGCACAGAGATTAATTTGATCGGGCTGCACATTTAATTTGTAATGTCTGTGATTTGTGATTTGATCTGGTTAAACATTTGTTTGTGGATTTTGTTTTAATTATTGTTTTGTGGTCTGTAGTTCCTGCTGGGAGTCTGGGCAAAAGACCTGAACAGTCGAGAGGACCATGTGAAGCGCAGCGTCCAGGGCAAACTGGCCAGTGCCACCCAGAAACAGACAGAGTCCTACCTTAAACCGCTCTTCAGGAAGCTACGCAAGAAGGTCTGTGGCCACTTTCGAAAACTGTCCTACTGTGAAATGTCCATTTAGATGTTACTGCTGTGTGGTGTATGTAGTGTTTTGTTTTGTTGTCATCCTTTTTTTCTCTTTAGAGTTTGCCTGCAGATATTAAAGAATCAATCACTGACATCATTAAGTTCATGCTGCAGAGAGAATATGTGAAGGTATTAAAGTCATCTACCTTTTCTCACTGGTATTATTTTGGGTGTTTTCTATTTTAGTTTAAGTCAAGTATGATTTCTTTTTCCAGGCCAATGATGCATATCTGCAGATGGCCATTGGTAACGCCCCCTGGCCCATCGGGGTGACCATGGTGGGTATCCATGCCCGGACGGGGCGAGAGAAGATCTTCTCCAAACACGTGGCCCACGTCCTCAACGACGAGACCCAGAGGAAATACATTCAGGTCAGAAACATGACCCGTTACCTCTGCCAAGATAAGACTGCTCAGCTGTCCTAACATCTGACCTGTTCTCTCCCTCTTCAACAGGGTCTCAAAAGGTTGATGACAATCTGCCAGAAACACTTTTCTACAGACCCATCAAAATGTGTGGAGTACAATGCACTGTAGTCAGCCTGGCAATGCATTTGTGTGTGTTTGTCTCACACACATACCATCTATAGCAGTGGTCTTTTTTCCATTACAACCCCCTAAACAGGGACGTCGCCTTCTGTTTTACTTCATAAATTACACTCCCCTGGTTTCGCAGGTCTAAATAGGTCTCTGAGTAGGGGGTTGCAATGAAAGAATGGAGTGGAACTGACTTCAAGGGCAGATTGGAATACCACTGTTGTACAGTTTTGGTCACCTAGTCCTGTGTTAGAGTCCTCTGTGCAGGTTGTTTCTGAACATGTTGAATCATGGGTAATAGTGTTGGGTTGGAAGAAGGCCTCTATACTCTGTTTCCCTACAGGACAAGGAATAAAATCTATTACAGTCTACAAAGCTGTCAATAGAGGTTCTGGTGTTCATGTATATTTGGTGTCTACATATTTGTAAATACTAAGGATTAAAACCATGTTTTTAAAATACGTATTTTATTTGTGGACTATCAGTAGGACATTGGGGACTTATTGTGCCACTACTATGATTTATTGTTTCGTGTGGCTTATACTTTGTGTGTTCAAGCAGGATTGTATTTTTTTTTTACTCAAATGAACCAGCATGATGTGTACATATGGCTTTAATTATTAGTTTTCACCACGGTGTGCTAGTTTTATCAAATCTTTGTAAGAATGTCCATGATGTGTAAGTTTTATTATACAAAGCCTTGGAATGCCCCATGTGACAGCAGCACTGGCTGTGGTCTTAATGCAATAAATAACTGAACATGTAGAACGCTGATGCACTTATGTCTTGGTGAACAATGCAGGACTGGGAATGTTGCCTATATTATCTGTGAGCCACACTTGCAAGGTCATTACACACTTCTCTGCACCACTGTCTTTCAATTCAAAACGCCAGGAATGAAATCGGAAAAAATATTGCAGTGTCAAAAGTTCTGATGGTGGAAAGTGTTGACAATTGTTTTTGCTGTATGTATCAATACTCTTTTAATCTCATTTTGAAAATTTAATTGCAAATATTAAGCATTGTGCTTTATTGTTCGACAAACTTGTCCTTGTCGTTACTGTTCATTTTTGTAGTCAGGTATGACTGATAACATTCCTATTTGCAATATGACCTGGGAGAAATGAGGGTGAACTACTCTGCTCAGGGACAGAATAGAATGTTCAACTTGCCAAATCGGATTTGTAACCTTTCGATTTTGTCATTTAGCAGACGCTCTCATCCAGCGCGGGTTATAGTTACTACATGCATTTTAAGAAGCTAGGTGCAACAATCAAAATCAGGAAGAGTTTTATTGCCAAGTAAGTTTCACAGCAAACAAGGAATTTGTTCTGGCCATTGGTGCAACAACTAATACAAAAGGAATAAGGGAAGTAAAAACATAACAGTGAATTGAGCATAGAAATAATAGACTGCATTAATAAATTACAAAAAACTAACTAAAACGAATATGTAAGGTGCAAGATTTTGTCCAGTTGAGGGTTGTGTGTATATGTGGGAGGGGGTTATAGATTTGTCCTGTTCAGTGTTATGTGTACAGTTAGGTCTGGAAATATTTGGACACTGACACAATTTTCATAATTTTGTCTCTGTACACCACCACAATGGATCTGAAATGATAGAACTGAGATGCATTTGAAGAGCAGACTTTCAGCTTTAATTCATAGGGTTGAATGAAAAATATTGTATGAAAAGTTTCGGAATTGCAACCATTTTCATACACAGTCCCCTTATTTCAGGGGCTCAAATGCAATTGGACAAATTAACACAATCAAAAAAATTTTTAATTTTTAATACTTTGTCGAGAATCCTTTGAAGGCAATGACTGCTTGAAGTCTGAAACACACAGTAGACATCACCAAACGCTGGGTTTTCTCCTTTGTGATGTTTTGCCAGGCCTTTACTGCAGCTGTCTTCAGTTGTTGTTTGTTCGTGGGTCTTTCTGCCTTAAGTTTTGTCTTCAGCAAATGAAATGCATGCTCGATCGGGTTGAGATCAGGTGATTGATTCGGCCATTGCAGAATATTCTGCTTCTTTGCCTTAAAATACTCCTGGGTTGCTTTCGCAATATGTTTTGGGTCATTGTCCATCTGTAAAGTGAAGCGCCGTCCAATCAACTTTGCTGAATCTGAGCGGACAAAATATCCCTATACACTTCAGAAATCATCTGGCTGCTTCTGTCTTCTGTCACATCATCAATAAATAATAGTGACCCAGTGTCACTGGAAGCCATGCATGCCCATGCCATCACACTGCCTCCACTGTGTTTTACAGTTGATGTGGTATGCTTCGGATCATGAGCCGTTCCAAGCCTTCTCCATACTTTTTTCTTCCCATCATTCTGGTACAGGTTGATCTTAGTTTCATCTGTCCAAAGAATGCTGTTCTAGAACTGGTCTGGCTTTTTTAGATGCTTTTTGGCAAAGTCTAATCTGGCCTTTCTATTCTTGAGGCTTATGAATGGTTTGCACCTTGTGGTGAACCCTCTGTATTTGCTCTTGTGAAGTCTTGTCTTTATGGTAGACTTGGATAATGATAAGCCTACCTCCTGGAGAGTGTTCCTCACTTGGCTGGATGTTGTGAAGGAGTTTTTGTTTACTATGGAAAGGATCCTACAATCATTCACCACTGTTTTCTTCTGTGGATGTCCAGGACTTTTTGTGTTGCAGAGCTCACTAGTGCATTGTTTTTTTTCTCAGATTGTACCAAACTGTTGATTTGGCCACTCCTAATGTTCCTGCTATCTCTTTGATGGATTTTTTTTGCAGCCTAAGGATGGTCTGTTTCCCTTGCATTGAGAGCTCCTTTGAACCGCATGTTGTGGGTTCACAGCAACAGCTTCCAAATGTGAATGCCACACCTGGAATCAACTACAGACCTTTCACCTGCTCAATTGATGAAGAAATAACGAAGGAATTGCCCACACCTGTCCATGAAACAGCTTTTGAGTCAAATGTCCAATTCCTTTCAGTCCCTTGAAAAAGAGGGGGCTACATATTAAAGAGCTATAATTCCTAAACCCTTCCTCCATTTAGGATGTGAATACCCTCAAATTAATGATGAGTGACTGCACTTTAAGCCCATTTTCATTATTTAACTGTAACTCGAATATATTTAGGTAAACAGACAAAATCACAAAACTTTGCGTCAGTTCCAATTATTTCCGGACATTACTGTATGTTGGGACTTGGGAGTGTCAATTTGTTTCCAGGGGCATGTTCATGAGGCCTACTGCTGTTGGGAAGAAACTGTTCTTGTGGCAGGAGGTTTTGGTCCTGATAGACCTCAGCCTTCTGCCAGAGGGGAGAGCACCATTCTGTCCATCCATAGTCCATTTCTGGGGTGAGAGGAATCAGCCCCAATCTTTGCCGCTCGCCTACGCGTCCGGGTGGTCGTGTAGAGACAGCAGATTGCAGCCAATCACCGTCTCTGCAGAGCGGATGATGCGTTGCAGCCTGCCGTTGTCTTTGGCAGTGGCTGCAGCGTACCAGACGGTGATGGAGGAGGTCAGGATCGGCTCAACCAAACAACTCTGCAGTAATATGCTTTGACCACTATGCTACCCTGTCAAGAAATACTTGGTTTATATCAAAGTGTTTAATTAACAGCAAGACATCACCACACCTTGGTACGTATATCAATGTTACATTGTAATTGCAAAAATAATAATTCTATAGACCAGGCAAAAAGTAACTTTCTAGACCACTTGTTCACAAATGTTTTTGGATTAGTGTACCACTGAATTTTGATCTCCCCAGATTACTCATCAAGTGCCCCCTTTGTGCATTACTTCAGTAAAGCATGTTGTCTCATGAGTCTTAAGTACGCTCTGTGTATTCTTGTACCCCTGGTTGGGAACCAATGTCTTTGTCAAAGTTTTTGTTCATTACTAGTTGAAATGTGTTATCTAGGTGGCTAGCCTGCTTGTACAATTACCAGAACATTTAACATTTTTAATTCTAAAGACATTTATTTGAATATTGACACATTACAAGACAGTTATTTACAAATTGATGGAGAGCTGCTGATGTGAATGAAGTTGCTCAAGTTACCATGACAACATCTGCAATAACAGGATCAGAGTTGAATGTCTCTTGCATGTAAAAGACGAATGCCCGCTAGTCATACAGATGTGGTGGGTTGAAAGGGTATAATTCTGAACTGTCTGACCATGTTTTTTTGTTATTCCTGAAAGAAGGAGGTTATTGAAGAAAATCCGAAGATTGAAGGAGATTATGTTCTCTTATTGTTTGTGATTACTGATCTTGAATATACATGTGTGTGTATTCATTTCAACTAAACTTTCAAACCTATTTTGCAATGTTGATCTGGCCAAAGGGCAGAAATACAGCAAAACCAAGGTGAATGACTCATGTTCTTTGTAATAGTCATGGCTTACGTATTGTTCACTTCTTTGTTAAATCTTCGAGCTGTGAATGTACCTCTTTGAAGAGAGCAAGGAAGATAGTGAGAAACAAAGAAAGCACATCTAATTTCTGGTCATTACAGAATCAGGATATTCTATCCCATCATTCTGTGTTCCTAGGTTACTGCCACTGAAGGTTACTGCTCATCACGTCATGCTTTCCTGGAACTGGCTTCTCTACAGGCTGTCTCCCTGCCTGCCTGTCTTTAATTACCGTCTTATTTGTCTTTTGATCAGGCCACAGGCAGGACGCATGTTGCCAGGCAGACACCTCAACAGATTTGGAAACCAATTACTGTCACAGACACACACACACACACACACACAAACACAAGATACATGTTTCAACATTTAAATGTAAATAGTCTGTGCTACAGCACTGTACATTACATTACACAGTTTTCAGATTAAGCAATACTTCCACTATCCTTCAACACTGATAGAATATTGTAATTTCCATAATTTCCATCTCATATCTATTATAGCAGTCTGATCTCTCCATCTCATATCTATTATAGCCGTCTGATCTCTTCATCTCATGTCTATTATAGCAGTCTGATCTCTCCATCTCATATCTATTATAGCCGTCTGATCTCTTCATCTCATGTCTATTATAGCAGTCTGATCTCTCCATCTCATATCTATTATAGCCGTCTGATCTCTTCATCTCATGTCTATTATAGCCGTCTGATCTCTTCATCTCATGTCTATTATAGCAGTCTGATCTCTCCATCTCATGTCTATTATAGCAGTCTGATCTCTCCATCTTGTAACTATTATAGCATATAATGAAATAGATTTGATTAATGATATTTTGCCACTGATCAACAGAAAAAAAGCACTTAATGTCAGAAAATATATATATAAAATAATTGAAAAAATTGATTGCATGAGTATTCATGAGGCATGGCAAGAAGGAGAAAGACAATGGTTTTATTATTCAATGGATTTATTTTACATTGTTGATGGCAACATTGAAAAAGGAAATATTGCTTACATAAGAAGACATGGCTGAACAAAGCATTTGTCTAAGTATAATGTCCTGATGACCATGTCGCCAAATTGAAGATAGGGAGAGAAAGAAATAATGTAGATTTCTATGTTCTGTTAGACTTGGGCCCTGACAGCAAGACCAGAAATTATATTTTCCAAACACAAACATAAATTCTGTCTAAAAACTGTTGCCCTCGAGTAAATATGTAACTCCTCTTAACTCCTCGTAACTCTTCCTCTTGGTCTAAACATCAACACCACAGGTAACGTCAATAAGCCTGTGAATGATCTGAGAGATGAGGCAAGAAGAGCCTAAAACATAAAAACTTGAAACTCGATATCCCAACTAGAATATGGCTTAAAATCCCCCAATCAGTAATAAAGCCTTTATGGTTGTGAGGTGCGTGGTGTACTTACCAACGTTTAGATGAACACTCATTTGAGATTCTGCGTGCAGGTTTTTGCAAAAGTATTCTCAGAGTACAACGCAAAACCCCAAATAATGCACGCAGAGTCTTATGGAACTGTACCAATTTATCATCAAAATGTACAAATGAGCTGTAAACTTTCAAACTCAACTTAAGTGACTCTAATTCGCTTTCCATACCAAAGTATTCCCCTGCAGAGAGATGAGCCTAGACAAGAGCCTCTTAAACTGGGGGGATGAAAGTCCTTAGTCTTTTGTTTTTTTGGAATACATTTGCAAAAATCTGCATGCAGTCTCGAATGGGTGTTTATCTTATTTAAATAAGTTATGGTTGGTAAGATAATAGGCACATGTCAAGTTCGGGCTGGGTCTAACCCTGAATTTCCTACTGTCACACCGGGCCTCTAAAAGGGATCTGCTGTAGTCGATACCTGTATCGCTGTACACATTACTGTAATTCACCACTAAGCTCTACTGTGCACAATTGTTGAGCCACAGAAAACAAATCCTATTTAAGCTGTTTATATGGAGTACGGTACTGTATATGTGTGTGTATCATGCAAAAATCAGGGGATTGTCTTCTGAATGCTGCTGAGTTACTGTACTTTCAGTCATCCAGCCTGTCTCTTAGGCTGGAATGAGCAGACTCCTGGCCTGGGGTTAAGCTATTACAGTGACACTGACATCTATTCACCGAAGCCGCCCGCCAGATGCACTGATGGCCTGAGAAAGAGAGAGAATAGTCCCTGAAATAAACCCCTAGCTTAATGTTCAGCCCTGCAGGCTAGGTCACTTGATAGGGCTGGAAGCATTTATAGCAGCTGGCCTGATTTAAAAGAAAGTGTTTTTTTTTTTAAATGCACATTTGTTTTATCAATACACAATACACATACATTAAGAAAAGCAATCATAGTGAACACTTTTAAGGTAATTGATCAAACGTTTACTTGACTTTCCTTCTTGGCATGACAACATCAAGCTCAAGGCTACTTTGAAAGGCATTCCATGAGTGGGGGTCATAATAGCCCAAAACTGTTTTTCTAATTCTGAGTAAACCTACATTCTCTCATGGATTAGCCAGTCTTGAGAGTGTGTTTGATAACTGCAGGTTTTTCAATTTTATGTTTAAGGTAAGATAATTTGGAAGTTACTGCCATACAGCATTATGTTCAAACATTTATCAATGTCACTGAGTCCCAGCCAACTGAAATGTATAAAATACAATGATGAATGTGAAAGTTTGAACCAATAATAAAACCCAATGATGCATGACAGACTGCATCGAGACGTTTCAATATCCACACTAATGCATTCATATATATCACCACAATGAAGCACTGACAAAAAACTGACTAGCACAATTTGTTTTCTTTGCTGAGGTGAAAAATTGTTTGGGGATCTCCAGCTTCAACGACCTAGCAATATGTGTTTTAAAAGAAAGATTATCATCTAACCAAATCCCAAAGTATCTATAGGTAGGAGCATGTTCTATTACAGGACCATCAAGTGTAGTAATATTGAGATCATCCAATTGTAGATATTGGGACCTTGAGAATAGCTTATACTTAGTTTTACTTACATTTATCACCAAGGTCTATACGTGAAATCATACTGCAGGAGATGCGGCTGCAGCGCAGTGTCATCACCATAGAAACTAAAATGACCAATTGGGAAATGGACAGGAAGATGCTAAATGTAGCTTAAGCCTTTTCTGTAGTTCTCACATTGTTTTTAACTCTACGGTTTGTCTTTAGCCCTTGTGGATGTAAAACAACTTTCTGGAAAAGTCGAATGAACTGATGTTACTGTGAGTTAATAGTGAAACACTGACATGCCTACGGCTCTGAGGTTGGACACCTGGGTTGGCAGAAGCACTGGCACTGGAGATTAAAGGCAGGGTGGAGCTGGCATCAGGGGTACTGGAGGCAAAGAGGTCAACGGGGATTAGGTCCAGTGTGTAGTCTTCAAAGCCCTCATTCTCTCGTATCCTCCATGGTTAGGTCCTCCAGAAGTTGGAACATTGCTTTACTATTTTGACAAAAATGAGTGATGCAGTCTTACCATGAACAATATGTTGCAGAAACGGAGGGAGCTGTCAAGGTCACCAAGCAACCAGTGTAGAGTACGCTGATCCGTTAAATCTTAATCTGATTGGTCAGAAACAGGTCCTTCCACAGCTGAGTCCTTTGGTCTGTCTTGCTCTCCTTGTTTGTAAATCGTCGTTTACACTTCTCCGAGTCTTTTTTGGTACCGTAGTACGCTAAATCACCGTGAAAAATCTGAACTGTCAGAAATGACATGCGCTTGTTTACGGGTGCTATTATTGCTTGGAACTACTCAGTTACAAGTTTGTAAATGCGATTACAGTTCGAATTGTTCACGTTCAGAACTTATCTACACAACCGGGACTGTATTTGCAAATAGCCTACATATTTTCCTGTTCATCAGTTACACGCTTGCAAATTGGATTTGTAACTATCATTTTTTTTCTAAAACGTAATATTTTTGTCAGTGATGTACCTAAATAATTATGAATACACACAAACTGTGTAGAGAGAAGCTGCGCTGCTCTTGCAGAACCTTCGCTGAGGCAGTAGCGTGATCACGCATAGACTCTCTGCCTCTTACAACTCATACTCATATCTAGCCACAGCATGGGCGGGCTACAAGCAGAAAGCACCGGAGTCAAGAGCATCAACAACGAGGACACAGAGGAACAGTACCGCGCTCTAGCCTACGACACCGCATTCAGCACTTTGGTAGCCGTGGTGGTTTACGTGGTGGTCAAAGTTAGCCTTGACGGGATCAGGCAATGGCGGGCCAGGATCTCGGTTCTAATAGTGGGCTCGGGTCCCGTGGGGCTAACGGCCGCGCTAGTCGCTGTTCGCTCAGGGAAGGTGCTGAAGCTGACACTACTGGATGAGAGGTACCGCACGGCGCTGCTCTGCCGCCCCCAGCAGATTGCCCTAGACCCATGCAGCGTGAAGTTCCTTCTCGGACTGGGGGTCGACTTTGATAACATGGAGGGCTGCTGGCACAATGAGCACTTCTTTACCAAAATAGGAGTGTTTCAGGAGTACCTGCTAAGCATACTCGAGCAGAAGAGACAGAAGGTGGATATCAAGGTTCACCTGGGAACCAAGGTACACTATATATCTTTAATTTAAAAACAGTTGTGAAAAAACAACTAAATTCGTTCATTTGAAAATGTTGTACATACTGTAGCATACACAGAGACAGGGATAGAGAAAAAGAGAACGAGAGAGAGCATTTCGTGGCCATAGACAAGGCCTGTGTAGTTAACTGCTACTAGACAAATTGAATCACCCTAGCTCTCGCTTTCACACACACAAACTGCAGACTGGGTCCTCAACTTTTTCACACAAAAAAACACCTGTCGTTGCCGGCAGGTAACAACTGGCAAGCGAATAGTTTATTTCAGTTAAGCTCTCATATTATTGTTCATGATGAAGCAAGTTCTTCTGGGAACCACATTATATATAATTACTTGTATTTGTATCCCCCTTCACCTTGCACTTGTGAAATAATCAATAAGACTTTAGAAAAGCATATTTTTCCCCACAGTTTCAAGCTAATTTGCTATGTAATGATTACTAATGACGGCCAGTAAAAGTATTGAGTCTAGAAAATGTTGACTTTGTGAAGTATGGTGGATACAAATATTGTCAGCCTCAAAGGGCATATTGCCAAGGTTTAAGAACATTTGAAATGTAATATTAACATATTAATAATATTACATTGTCTTGGATTACACACTTTAGACCTAGTCCACAGATCCCTAGGTAAAAATGTGTTTAATATTTTTTGCTTTTGGAAACTGAGGACATACAGTACCAAACATTCCAAGCTCTTATTTAATGAAGTGAGAGTCCTTACATACCTCTGTTCGTCCCCAAATCATGTATTTTTTTAGAAACAGATGTATGTTTCATTTAGCCGAGAATCCATTTAGAGACATTGTGAACAACTAAAATGTATTTTGTGACTTTCAGCAGAAAAGGTATCTGTCCCACTATCCAAACAATGTATACATACTGTATATCTGTAGAATAGCTTCACTGTAAGATTCACTGGTACTGTAAATGTGATCTTAAACAGATTACTGTATATTAATTACAATAATCATGTCTACCTTTGCGCTACGGGATTAAAGGTGTATGATAGTAGCCTTTGGTAGGGCTTATAGCACAGCATTATACAGAGGCAAAATGATGGTCACATTAACCACAGCTGGCGTCATCAGCTGACATAACTTGTTATGCAAATTGTCCTCAAGTATGAACATAGTTAATGGTCCCTCAGTTCCCTAAGGCAGGGATTTATTAAGTAGTATTTCAGATTTTTGTCTCAGCTGTCCATCACACCTGATTCAGTTAATCAGCTATTCTCTTTGACCAGCTGGTTCAGGCGTTTTACTAATTTGTAACAACATTAAAACATCTAGGAGTAGGCTTCCGGATTACTGCTCTAAGATCTTTTTGTTGGATGGCTGACCAAAGTGTCTGATCTGTAGCTTGTGATCACTTTATGGCATTTTTATTAATAATTGATTGCCATTTTCATAAAGATATGACACTTCTGATTCACTCTTCTTCCTACCTCCCCTCTGCCTCCCTGTCC
>JACXGI010004034.1:0-21237 GCA_016801175.1 Esox masquinongy
CACCCTACACCAGATTAACATGTCTCCACCCTACACCAGATTAACATGTCTCCACCCTACACCAGATTAACATGTCTCCCCCTGTACTGGTTGTAGTTCTGTATACTCACTGAGAACTGCACTCTGAATAGATAATTAACACTTCAATACGGGTGTATAAGACCCAAACTTTGATTAATGATAAAAAAGAATATGGTGGATACGGTCATAGAATGATTCCCTTTAACCGATAATCAAAAGCATTAGTGCAGCAAAAGCCTATATTTAAATACCTTGACAATGTTGATTGAAGGTTATGAAAATACTTTGTATCAACATCATTTATTTCAATGTGAAACATGTTTTTCTACATGAAACACTGACTTTTGATTTGATGTGTTGTACTTAATCAAATGTAAAATGTACTTAGTTTTGAAAACCGTTTTATTTATTTTTTTTAGATCTATTGTGTTTTATGCATTAAGAGTTATGAAAAAGTACCACATACAAATGAAAATACTACAAAAGTGATAAAAAAAAAGAATATGCACAGAGAATATAGGGTCAGTCCAAGAATCTAACTTCCTTGGAACACCCATAGAACCCAACAGAGTAGAAGACAGCGGGCCCTCAGATTTGACTCACTGTACTCAGTCAGATAAATCGTTTTCAAACCAGACTAGATAGTCCTCTGAGAACCCTAGGATGCTGAGTCTATCAATTTGGATGGTATGGTTCAGAGTCAAAAGCTTTAACAAAATCAATAAAAACAGAAACTCTATGCTTCTAAGTCTAAGATATCTACACTGCTGTAGACCAGTGTCTCAGAGACTTGCACTGCTTTAGACCAGTGTCTCAGAGACCTACGCCGCTGTAGACCAGTTTCTCAGAGACATACACTGCTGTCGACCAAAAGGAAACAGCCTCCTGTTGTGGGTTAAATTGGCTTAGAATAACCTGACTGTAATTCATACTTCGTGTGTGTGTGTGTGTGTGTGTGTGTGTGTGTGTGTGTGTGTGAGCTGGCGTGCCGTGCATACGTGCCATGTATGTACAACATGAATGCATGCCTCTTTTTGAGTGTCCAAAAAAACATGAACGGAAGCCTAGATATGTCTACAACACATGCCATGACCTATTTATTAGCCAAAGCAATTACCCTGTAGTACTGTGAAGCATGGGGTGGATGTGTCTGCGTGTGTGTCTGCGTGTGTGTGTGTGTGTTCTACTCTGTGCAGTAATAATGAATCATCATTATTTTTGCTTGTGTGCCTGGAGCCCAGGTTTCCCATCCACCTGTGAACACACAAACATGCATACCCTCACAAACATAAATACACAACCCATACACGCGTACATACGGACACATACACACCACTCACAAACATACACACACAGACAAAAACACGCGGGTTATCCGTCAGCCTATGCATATTTCAAGTTTTACTAACCTCGCGGGGACCCCAAATCCGGACTAAATCTAAACCTAACAACCTAACCTAACCTAAAACCTACTCTACCACTTATCCTGACGCTAACCTTAGCCTGTAGTAACTGAAAGGTTGCTGAATCAAATCCTCAAGCTGGTAATGTGAAAAATCTTTTGTAGTGTCCCTGAGCAAGGCAGTTAATCTTAATTCCTCCCGAGTGGTCATTGTAAAGGAGATTGTGTTCTAAATCAAATAACCTGGTAAAATAAGACAAACCTTTTTTATGGCTTTGGTTCTGTTTTCCCAAGGTCAGGCTTGGATTCGCATGCCAAAATATGTTTTTTCGCACAGCATGAAAAATGAAGACATTTATTGTGATGTGGATGAAGAGTCATGGCCAAATGTCCAAGACTGACTTGACACAGAAAATGATTGTTGCAGGTGCTGAACATTTAATTCAATGTTCTTGTTATTTTTCTCAAAAAATGTAGTGTTTCAATTTATTATTTTGTGGTGAGCGGCGTTTACAAAACAAATGAAAGCACAATCAGTTGTTCTGAATGTAAGACTAGCTATGTTGCAACTGTGATCCGTTTCTAGTTTTGTATTAAGAGTTTTAAAAATAAGTTACTGGTGAAAGCAATAAGTAACAAAAATAAATACAAACCTAAAATCAACCTACCTACACGCATCTATCCAGAGCCTTAACCACATTCTTAACCTTGCCTTAAACCCACCTCTACGCTTAACCCTACGTTTTACTTTCATCATACACCTAACACATACATAACCTCAATCCTTAAGATTCTTAAGACCGAACCCCGGATCTGGTATTGACCCTTAACCTGGGCAATCTGCTAATATGCAAAAACGAAATCAAACCACCACAACTAAAACCCAACCCTCATTTAATTATAACCCCAACTGTAACTTTTACCAAACACCTGACCACCAAGCTGAAAGAAGCTTTCTTAACCATGATGGCTGGCAGAATTTTCCTTGATTTACACTCCTTGTCGGTCCTAAAAGGTGAAACAAGGACATGCACACTGTCCAGTGTGGCTTTGGATGGTTTAATACAAACAACGATTCTGTCCTCTTCATGCCAATTATCTCCTAGCAAGTGTTCACTCAGAGCTGATTAACCCAACCTGTGTTCACTCGGAGGTCATTAACTCGCTGGTCAGAAGGAGTGTTGACCAGATTCGCTCAACGTCAAAGTCTGCAGCCCTTAAAGAACTCTCTGACCAGCGCACAGAGGAAATATGATGGAGGGAACAGGGTGCTGCTTTAATTCAAAAGACGAGTGTTGAGGGAGGGGAGGAGGTAAAATTGTAGAACAGCTCTTAAGAAGAAATCTGGAGTTCAGGTGGATGTAGTTCACGAAGATGTAGTTCAGAGGATGATGTTCAGAGGGATGTAGTTTACAATAACATAGCTCAGGGATATGTAGTTCAGATGGATGTAGTTCAGAGGGATGAAATTCAGAAGGGTGTGGTTCAGAAGGGTTTAGTTAAGAGGATGATGTGCAGATGGATGTAGTATAGAGTAACATAGTTCTAGGACATGTAGTTCAGATGCATTTAGTTCAGAGGGATGACGTTCAGAGGGATGAAGTTCAGAAGGGTGTGGTTCAGAAGGGTGTAGTTAAGAGGATGATGTGCAGATGGATGTAGTATAGAGTGACGTAGTTCTAGGACATGTAGTTCAGATGCATTTAGTTCAGAGGGATGAAGTTCAGAGGGGTGTTGTTTAGAGGAGTGTTATTTAGCGAAGTGTAGTTCAGGTGATGTAGTTCAGAGGGGTGTCGTTTAGAGGAGTGTTATTTAGTGGAGTGGAGTTCAGGTGATGTAGGTCAGAGGGGTGTCGTTTAGAGGAGTGTTATTTAGTGGAGTGTAGTTCAGGTGATGTAGTTCAGAGGGGTGTCGTTTAGAGGAGTGTTATTTAGTGGAGTGTAGTTCAGGTGATGTAGTTCAGAGGGGTGTTGTTTAGAGGAGTGTTATTTAGTGGAGTGTAGTTCAGGTGAGGTAGTTCAGAGGGGTGTCGTTTAGAGGAGTGTTATTTAGCGGAGTGTAGTTCAGGTGATGTAGTTCAGAGGGGTGTCCTTTAGAGGAGTGTTGTTTAGCAGAGTGTAGTTCAGGTGATGTAGTTCAGAGGGGTGTAGTTTTGAAAGATGTTTAAGGCAGTTCCTAGAAGGCACAGTCTTTTTGTTGCTAAATTACAGCTTCTTGTTGCCAAGGCACAACTTATTGTTGGCATGATGGCACAAACCGTTCTTGGACCAGGCTAGGAGTGTATCTTTTATATCTGGATTTACGGAGGAGGTGGTGATTCATTTGATTCTAAGGTAGGTCCCTTTCTGCACTACTTTTAGACAGTGCCTAAAGGGAATAGGGTGTGCTACTTTTGACCAGCGCCGATATGGAATAGGGTGCACATTACTTTTGACCAGTACCTATAGGAAATGGGTAGCACTACTTTTCACCAGCCCCTGTAGATAACAGGATGCCATTTGGTAACCAAAACCTTCTGACATTATGACTTGTTTATTTGCTTTCAATAGAATGGGATTAAACAAAAATGGTTGATATGGTTGAGAGAGGGGGGGAGGGTGGGGAGATCTGTTCCTCTGACAGGAACAGATTGTATCTGTCACACAGAAAGATGGTTTGTGTGTGTGTGTGTGTGTGTGTGTGTGTGTGTGTTTGTCAGACAGGGATATTGTCAGTATAATAGTGTTGGATATTTCCTGGGTAACGTCCCAAGTGCACAACCACGAGATATATCGCATCTCTGTCTGCATCTCCTTGCGAAACTTTGGTGGTGTTGATGATTTGACTACAAAGCACATTTCAGTGAGAAGAAACAAAATTGCTTTGGCATCTGAATTTGCCTTCGCAAATAAACTCAGAGCAGCGCTCGTACCAAACAACCATGATATAGCTATTTCTCATTGCAGCAGCAGGCTGGTAATGGTTGAGTCGGAGACCGAGGTCTGACTTGGATATGAATACTAATAACTCACTAATAGGACTTGTGTTTTTGTGATGCCACTGTACATTGCGGTTTTGTGGTGTAGTTTATTCTACATGTGAAAGCTCTCACTCATTTACAACACCACTCATCGATTTTCTTGGCCCCGTTTAAACCTCCACACATCGTGCCACTATGGCCCTGTTTACACCACAACACATCGTGCTACTATGGCCCTGTTTACACCACAACACATCGTGCTACTATGGCCCTGTTTACACCACAACACATCGTGCTACTATGGCCCAGTTTACACCACTACATATCGTGCTATAATGGCCCTGTTTACACCACAACAACAACACATCGTGCTACTCTGGCCCTATTTACACCACTATACATCGTGCTACTATGGCCGTTTACACAACTACACATTGTGCTACAATGGCCCTGGTAGCACCGCAACACATCGTCCTACTCTAGGTGCTTTTACATAGATAACCAAATTCTCAGCTTTTGCCTAACGATTTGTAAGAGATTTAATCTCATGTATCAACGGATTGATGGCATTTTGGTTACATGTTTAAACACAGACAGAAAAATCCTTGTATGAACTGTACTAATTATAATTGTGCAGTAATTGCAATAATTGAATGACAGACAGCAGAATTAATGCTGAATAAGTAGGTAAGAACTGGGAGATATGGTTGTACTGTAAATACCCAAAATTCACGAATGTAGTTTCGAAAAAGTTCTTGCTGCTGAGTTCTACATTATCATCTGATAATCTTTTGCACCCCAAATCAAGCTCTATTTATTCCAGGACTTTCAGCAGAGACCTTGGTGAGAAGTTAACCGGAATCTCTGGCATCTCTTTGCCCATCAGTTCATGTTCTGATTGCTCTTCTAGAGGTAACGAACAGTCATGAGCTCAATTAGATTATCACAGAGTTCCTGTTCATAGTATTGAAAAGACTGAGAGGGCATAATTTCAAAGTCCTCTCTGGTCACAAGATTGTTGAATATACTTTTACTGTCAGTTAGCATCCATTAACATGAACGCTTTCCACATTAAAAACGCATCTCACGTGGCAGCATCAAAGTGCCAGTCTTTGGGGATGGAGGGAGGAAGAGGTGTGGGCAGATGCTGCCTCATGTCCAGTCCTCCTGGACAATCTACTGAAGAACTTTGACCTATTTGACCAATCAGAAGTCTCAAAGCACCACTGGACCAATCGGAAGTCAAAACCATTTATAGGTGTCAAAACCACTTAAACTGGTCAACGCCATTTGGAAGCTACCAAATGTAACACTCTTGCCAACCTCAGTTTTTTAAATGAAACCATTTAAATTAATTAGTAAGACACAGCCCAATTCTGATCTTTTCCCCAATTATTGGCTGAACAACCAGTGAGTGGAAAATGATGATAATTAATTGGGTACTTGTGTTAAATCAAAATCTTGCGACTACTATACAGGGAACAGAAAGTACCTTTCCAGCAGGAATTGTTCCTCCATGGCAGTAATCTGTCAGTAATGTGTCTCTAAATAGTTTCATTAAAAGTATTGTTATCTCATTAAAGAGGCACTGTGTAGAATCCTGCCGCTGAACAATAACACACCTGGTGTCCTCCTCATCTTC
Organism: Esox masquinongy; assembly: GCA_016801175.1. Lineage (NCBI taxonomy): Eukaryota > Metazoa > Chordata > Actinopteri > Esociformes > Esocidae > Esox > Esox masquinongy. Next base: position 6,025 of record JACXGI010004034.1, read on the forward strand.
CCTTACCGAACAAGACTGGTATTGTACTAGCTAGTCCAGAGTAGTTTAGGGTGGGAAGGAGATTACAAGTCCTTGTTAACTGATAGACGGACCGGCAAAAACGATTAAATGGAGAATATCAGTCACTCTGATTAATTTTCTAGAGAAAATATTATTTGAAACATTAATTTAAAACATTAGCTGCAGGTGTTTACTGGTCATATTTCCTTATTTTTATGCTAGTACGGTAAAAATCTTACATATTGCTCCTTTAAGCTTTTGAACTTAGAGCAGCTACTCATCCTAGGGTCCACATAACACATCAAACACATGACAATGTTTTATTCATTTGTATATTTCTGTTTCGGCCTGAGTTACCTCTTGTGGCAGAACCTTCCACTATGACAGGGCTCTATACATATCTAACCACGGCATTACGTTTTTTTTTGGTTTGGGTACATCCTCAATGAAATACAGTCAACTCAAGACATGTTAGCACCCTCCATGAAATTGAGAATAAATGGGTTTGAAAAAACAAACAACACTAACAACGAGTCATATTTTGGCCTCAAATAGAAGGAGGAGCTGAATACTTATATTTAATTACAAATAATTAAATTGATTCAAATCTGTTCGTATCCGATGTATTGGCACCTTAAGTGTTTTGACATTTTACCACTTGCTAGCTAGTTACTAGTTAACAGCTTGAGAGCATGTGGTAGCTTACTAATTCTGACAAAAAAGGTTAAAGTTAATCTGTTGACTTCACCTTAGAGGAAGAACAAGCAGCACTACCAGTCAGCTTGTTACTATGACAACTATTGACCGACTCCACTTTGAACACACACACACACACATCTGATATGTTCACTGTAACTTCCTGTTTAGACAGGACTCCAAACCAAATTTGAAAAACAGTGTGAGGAAAACTAAGGTTTTGCTGTATTCTGTAGTCCGCTAAATGAACTGCTCCCATGCCAGCCTATTAGTGTTAAGCAGCTAAGGGCTGCATTCATTTTGCATGAACGCTTGCTACATTCAGGGACTAATCTTACTGAACAGCATGTTCCCACAAAACGTTCTTGTGCATTCTTGAACAGACGTTGACGTACATTCACTCCCATTTGGTGGGTGTGGCGAGGTGTGGTTTGAATGACGGTAGTCGTAGGTCAGCAGCCATGCCGACAAGGTTCCCAAACTACCACCCGACACCTCCCCATTATTCAACTGGAAATTCACTTCCCCACCATGTAGTTCAAAGAAACATTACCAATGCGTGGAAAGCTTTCGCCTCCAAAGGTTTTCAACTTTCCAAATTGACCCCCATTTCCTGTTACCAAAACTGGGGTGATTGTGTGAATGCAGCCTTAACCAACCAGCTGTGAACATCTGTGTTAGTAGCTGAACTGCACCTCAACAACTTGTTCAAGGTTCTGACTTAAAAACAAACAACAATAACAACCAAAGATTACATAATGAATTGAACCTTTCACTTGTTAAAAAGATGACAGTTCTTTGTTTTTTAAAGGTTAAACGCAGTAGGAGTATGCAAATAATTAATTGATTGACTCTAATTTGGGTGATTAAACAGTTGGAGGGAAGCTCTAACACTGGAGTGTTTGGATTTAAGAATTCTGTGACAGTTTGCCTTATTCAGATGCAATTCAATCAAGCCCTGCAATCAATATGCAGCAACACTCACAGCTCGGTCACAATTTAATGTCTTCCAGCAGCCAGAGACAATTTTGCCGTTGTTCCTTTTGATTAATATTCTGCACCGAGGAGCAGTTTCATACTCAGTTTGAAATAATTAAATAAATGTGGGAAGGAGAAGGGATAAACGAGCTAATTGGTTATGGTTATCAGATTGTTCAGTAGGGAAGGTTGTGAAGTGGTTAGCTCTCTGGGCCGTAGACCTGAAAGATAGGTTTCATTACCCTGCTATCATCCACTTAGTGCTCTCTCTAATTGTTGAGATGGAAAATGGCTTCCTGGGGACATCCCAACTCTGACTTCACCCCATTAAAGTTAAAGTGATCAGGTTTAAGGTCAATGTGAGGTCAGTGTTAGGGTATGGGTCAAGGTTAGGGTTAAGTGGCAGAGAGACGGATAGGAGAGCCAGGTAGTGAAACCCTATGGAGCGAGATGAAACTGCGCTAATTCAAACCATGTTTTAATCAGTGAAACATCTGATCTCAGTACAGTTTGTTATTGCTAAAGCTAGAATATGTTACGAACAGAGTGGATTACATTTTTTTAAACACTTCACCCTTTAGAAAAGTTAAAATATAATGTGTTATTTTGAAGTGCTATTTAGGTATTATATTTACACTTCCCAGAGTCTGCGTTCAGGCTATCTTGGTTCAGCTTCAGAAATCTTTGCTCAAGGTTTCAAGGCTAGTCCCAACCCAGATAATACTTGTCGGTAGGCTGATGGAGTAAGTCAGGGACCCAGTGATGATGGACCAGACAGTCTGAGGCCTGATTGGATGTGAGCGATTGGTTATCCGACTGAGCTCTGAGCCGGCTGGCTGCTAGCTTTGTCAAACGAGCCATTCGACTGCAGCAGTGCAGGGCAAGGCAAAATGAGCCTTTCGGCCACAGCACTGCATGTTGAGGTTTATTACCATGGTGCATTCTTTATTGCTCTCAGCGCAGCTTTCTGAATACAGGATTTCCAGGTGGAGCCTTAAAACCACCCAGTCAGCAGAAATAGAGCACATAATCTTAAATCTCTCTTTCTGTATGTAACCTGTCATCCCTCCACTTGGCCAGTCCGGCGCTCGGCTGCTCACCACTGTCATTTTACCAGCATGGCGACTTGGCTGCGGTAGGTTAGTGCCGGAGAACAATCGGTCTCCATGGGGCTGTGAATACGCAGCGTACAGGTGGAGCCCGTAGCCTCCCAACCGCCTGGTCAGCAGATAAGCGGCACATCGGGGTTCGGTGCTTACAGTAGGGCAGTCTGTAATTCCTGCTGACTCACAACATGCCCAGTCGCTTCCTCTTCCTGTTGGACCTGTGTCGAACTCCTGGGCCGTCTCCGTGGTGGTAGAGGCCACGGTAAATCCTGGTGTCATTTGCTGTCTTGTTACGGTTACCTTGGTTTGTTAGACGGGATTATGTTACCTTATTGCTACCTTGGTTTGGGGAAGGACAGGCTCATTGTAAATCTGATGTAGTTAAATAACATATCCTGGTACACCATGTCTCCACAAGACTGGGTTGCTAGATCCAATACAGAAACCTGACGGAAGTGTGTCTGTGTGTTTGTGGATCAGGCCAGGACTGGCTGAAAATGTGTCTGTGTGTTTGTGGATCAGGCCAGGACAGGATGGAAGTGTGTCTGTGTGTTTGTGGATCAGGCCAGGACAGGATGGAAGTGTGTCTGTGTGTTTGTGGATCAGGCCAGGACAGGATGGAAGTTTTTCTGTTTGTGGATCAGGCTGGGGAAGGATAATACCCACTGTGCTTTCTTCCTGTGAGTAAGTGATCTGTGTACAACCTGGCCTGTGTACCAAATGGAAACCTAATTCCCACTTAGTGCTCCCCTTATGACCAAGTGCTACATAGGAATTAGAAAGCCATTTGGGAGGCTGCGCAGGCTGCCTATCTCACCTGAGTCTGATGCTGACATGTTGGAAAATAAAGAGCTTTCTGCTTGTTATGTTATAATTTAGTCTTTTCAAAACATGGCTGACTCGGCGTATCAATCATTTCTGACAAGCATTCGGTGAATCTTTCCTGTGCTTCTCTTCCTCCTCACAGCTCCCTGCTTCTCTCTCCTATCACTGCTGTTGATCCGTTAGCCTTTCTCCTCAAACATTCCTCCCCATCCTGCCCTCCCTCTTCTCTCTCTCTCTCTCTCTCTTTCTCTCTCGCTCTCGCTCTCTCTCTCTCTCTTTTTGTCCGTCTCACTCCGTGTTTTATTTTCTCTTTCTTTCTATTTCTCAATTTTTCTCCCTCCTCCCGCTCTCCCTCTCGTTCTCTGTTGTTTCTTTCAGCCTCAGAGGCAGAACAGAAATACTCAGGAGGGTTTTAACGCCAAACTGAGTGACCACAAGCATGATAAAGAATGTGTGTGTGTGTGGCTGTGGAGCATGATAAAGAATGTGTGTGTGTGTGTGGCTGTGGAGGGGGTTACGGAGGAAAGACGAGTGGCTGGAGGAGGGATGTCATTGGATGATATGGAGGAAGCGAATCCAGCAATGTTACATCTGCTGCTTTGATCAACGGGCCTGTTGACTCAGGAGGGCCCATCAGGAAGGAGGTCATTGGTTCTCTTTGAGCTTCCTAAAGCTAGAGAACAGAGAGCTGCGATGGATGGGGCCATGCTGCCTATAATCAGTGTGCACACAAGGTTCCATTCAAACGGCGTGAGTCACGCGGAGCAAAGAAATCAGAGCTCCGACAAAGACGCTCAGGAGGGAAGATGAAAAGATCCTCCGTCAGTTCTGTGTTAGTATAGTCAGCATCCTAAACAGTCGTTACTATGAGAAAGAGGAAGAGACAGACAGACAGACAGAAATCAGACAGGCAGGGAGACAGGAATAGAAATGTCTCCATCTCTCAAACACACACAGGCGTACACTCAGGTGACGCAACAAATATATGCATGTCATTCCTTCCTCACTCTCTGTCTCTCTCTACCTCGTCCTATCTCTCTGTCTTCACCTCTGTCTCTATCTCTCTCTTTACTTCCCTCTCTGTCTCACTCTTCCTCCCCACCTCCCACTCGCTCTTTTTCTACCACCCTCCTCCCTCTTCAACTCCCTACCTCCCCCTCAATCTGTCTCTCTAACTCCCTCCACATGTTATTCATTTCATAGACACTCCTATCCAGGGCAATATGAAGTTACTGCACTCGTCTTACGGTGGCTATGTGGGACATCCATTCCCGGATCATATCATACTGCATACTGTATTTCCTACCGACTGTCAGGAACCTCACGAGCTTTAACAGCTTATAGCAGATGGAAACAACCATTCGCAACACGAACAATCAAACTCAGTGTCATCTGCTGCTGAAACAGAAGGTTGAGGGATCAGGGTGTTTGTTCAGACTCTTCCGTACAAGAGTTCCATACAAACTATTGTTGCGTTAGTTGGTTTTTTAAGCGTCATTCTGTCTTGTTGTCTTAGTTGTCGAATATAGAGGTCTCATTGGTTTTAAAGCTTTGTACATAACTGTTATAACTAGATACAAGCTACCTGTTGCTTTGATTTGTTAACTAAGCGGGTATACTTATTTATTTGAAATGCTACAAGGGAAAATTTATTGATATCTCTTGTTTTTAAGTGTCCAAATGGAAAAAAGCCTACCTTACTTAACAAAAATATTATGGCAACTGCTAATGTATATAATAATTATCCAAAAAACAAAGCATTCCTTAACAAAATGGAAAATGTTAATTTTAACTGTTACAGACGTATTATTAGAGCAACCCTACAAAGGCGCCCTCTAAAACATAAAGTCACCACGGTCAAGCGGTAAATCAACAGCTCTGTCCATGAGGCTGATTTATCACGTCCACTTCATTAGAGCTTAAATATAAAGACTACGTTGCCAAAGAGAATGAAATGAATTTGAATAACCACAGGTGAAATTAATTATAAGTAAACAAGGCAGTCTCATGAATTATAAGTAAACAAGGCAGTTTGAAAATTTTAAAATCACAAGTGTTGTAAAACAAAATCTAGTAATAGTTAAAGTATGAACAGCAAGGCAAAATAAATGAAGTGATAAATAATGGCTGTATTTACAATGTTTTGTGTTCCAATGGTTGCCTGCTTCTAATAGCAAACGCTCACAAATCTTAATGCTGTGATTGCACTTTGCGGTACTTCGCCTAACATATACTGGAATTTATCATCGTTTGATCGGTTTTGAAATTATTTTTTGGGTCTGTCTGATCTATGGCGAGTATGAATCTCTAATGAGATCGTACATTTGGCAGGGATGTGCCATCTCTGTCGTCTGTACCGCTCAATGCACGCCACCGAGGGCACCATTTAGCACCATGGACAGCACCGGGTCTCTGCTGCGGCTTTATCACAACGCATGCCTCTTCTCCATTACTTCTATCACCGAGCTTTGGGGATTAATGTATTACCTTACCTGGGTGGCTTTATGGTAATAATAAATTTCTATAAAATTTCAGGGCACAGAAGTGAAGATTCAAGACATTAATTCCATGAATATCATTATCAACTTTGACATGACTTACTGCCTTAGCGTCAAAGACGCATAGCCCACTTATGCACTTACGGAAACTGAAAGAAACGTTTCATGTGATTCTCTTTGGTTTTCTGGCGACAGTAGCTTACGTGAAACACGTTACAGAATAATATCCCTCCACGCGATGTTGGAATATGTTTGTGTGCAGCTTGAGCCTAATTGGAATTCGGTATATTATCTAGACAGAGGTACTGAACTCTAACCCTACCAGTTACGGAGCCTGTTGGCTTTCTGTTCTACCACATCTTTAATTGCACCCACCTGGTGTTCCAGGTGAGTCCCGAATTAGAGGGTGGCAGCGAAAAAACGTAGGGAAACTGGCCTCGAGCGAAGGACCAGAGTTGAATTTGTGGACTTAGGCAACTAGTGCATTCATCCTTAGACAGCTAGGAACACAACCAAATCACGGTCGTAGGAAGTTAATTTTGCCTCAATAAAGTTGTCTTCGGCAAGCCGGTTATATTTACACGGCCACTCATCTCCCTGTTTAAAGTTACTTCTAAACCTGCAGAGGGCAGAAGAGCCCCGCGTCACGCAGTTTGGCATTAGACTCATAATCTAACCTTCCCATTTATACGTGGTTTCCATCAGTGCGAATAAATGATCCGTTCGATCTCTCCGAAAGCAAAATTAGAGTTCTGATGTAGTATACCAGCCAGGCTGGTTTCGTCAGCTTTCTAGTATGAGAGGCAGTCGAGTTGTAGGTGTTTAACCGTCCTTTCCCACTCCCGACCCAGACTGGCATAATCCACACACAACTGATACACACTCATTGGTTTATAAACAGTAACCTATACGTTTTTGGGCTTTCCCTTTTGAACCAATATTTTTCAGTTCAGCTACTTAGCTAGGTAACGATTTGTTCAGCAGCTCCCAACTGCATGGACAGTGTTCCTCATACTATAGAGTCTAGTTCAATTGCTCGATCGATCAGGCAGCTATCCATTGCTGAGGGTGGAGCAGAGCAGACCAGGGAGGCAGCAAGGTTTGACGGAGATATAGCGGTAGACAAGAACACACCAGAGATTAGACATGATGCCCCTCTCGGCGAGATGGTTGAGTCCTCCTCAAGGTTGCTACTGCCGTGCTATCCTAAAATCCACTGTTCACTTTTAGCTGTGTTCTCAGCGTCAGACATAGCACGGCGCACTGCTGTCCCTGACTATAAAAGGAATACTTACCAAGCTTAATATATGTTTAGTTGTAAATATGAAAGCTGTGCATAGAGACGGACAAGACGAGGAATCTATCGAACTAACGGACCTTATCAACCGACAATGCGTTAAATGCGCCCGTGCGGACTTTGTTCGATCTAGAACCATGAGGATTAGAACTGGAATTATAATTTGGAATATTATATTTTCAATGATGTTCTCGTGTGCGAAAGGTACGTCATTGCAGTATGTCTTGTTATTTATTTTTGGTTCTTGAAAAATCGATTTTAGCTGTTGGACGTGCGCGGAAAAATGCAAGAGGTTTGGGATGGAGTTCTAGGGACGCATTTTTCTGTCTTGGCGCTCAATGCAAGCTTTGAGTGGAGCCTCAATAGATATTCTTGCTGTATGCTCATCCGAAAACCCTACGTGAACTGCTTTGATTAGTAGTGGATTGTAAGATACTGAGTGACGATCATGCACTGCAGTTTTACTGTAGTAGATTTTGTTCACGTACACTAACCTCATTTTACATAAAATGGGTCATAAATGTTGTGTTCTTTTCGCGGGGTTTAGTCTTGATAATCCTGTGACTTTTGTTTAGTACGGCTGTTTGAATATTTATTAGGGTCCATCATAATTAGCAACGTGGAAACAATTTATTGAATGTTTGTGACTGACTTGCCAGAGCGTCCAGGTAAAGGACTTCAGGTGGGCTGTTTCGTATGTTAATTATCCTGTTGTTGGGTTATGAATTGGAGTGAATACTTAATATAATTAAATTATGGAACGAACGAATTTTTGTTCTTTACACTGAAAATTCAAAAACAACGTTAATTTAATCGAGAAACTGTCTGGTGATGTAACGCAAATGCAATCATAGCCTTCAGCGTTTTGCTGTGATACAGTTGAAAAGGTTTTTATTTGACGCCAGTGGCACCAGGCTATTTAAACTACACTCGACAACAACTATTTTGACTGAGAAGCTCATATTTCATGCAACACGGGACCGTTCAGTCAAATTCAGTTTAATTCACTTTAGGAAAGATCAAGTCAACTAATTGTTGCGCAGAGGCCTACCACGGCTGCTGCAAATATTAGCTTACTTCACATGACATCTATTAAATTATTATTAGAATTATTATTGTTATTGTTGTGTGTCTGACACTTCCATACTGTGAACATTCATGCATTATGTCTGCAGCATAATTATCTACAATACAACCAATTACCAGCATAGACTTTCCATACCAACGTTCGAAAGCCCAGCCTCTCAGACATTGGTATATAGCCGTACTCCGTAATGGTCTCGGGTGCGTTGGGATTCAGATATATAGGCTACTGTAATGCTGATACCAATTTACATGTGGATTCCCTCTCCAGTCATTCCGCTCTCTTGACTAATGGGAGTGGATGAATGTGTTGCCTCCATCATGATTTCCCCGCCACCCACAATGTGGCAGAGTCGTACCCGCGAGGGGCACAGCCGATCCCAAATGGTTCACCTGGTAGCAAGGGACCTGTATACAGAGAGTGTAACAGATAATTTCAAACATACTCTGGGATGTGGTTGATTGGGATTTCTGATTTAACAGACTAATATAATATCTCTGAAACTGTCATCCACCTGCTCACCCGTTAGACTGACAGTGTTAAAATCAATTTATTTGAAATATTTCCAGTATTATTTGCACTGCAGGTCTGATGGCTGACTGGCTGTTTCCCCGGAATGGAGAGCGAGATAAGACATGAAACAATCCTTCAGTTCCCGGATTGACACTTGATGAAGAGTTAGCGATGCATGGCTGCTTTCCCCAGAGGGGCTCTGACTGCTTCTGCAGCTGCAGGCTGGAGAACATAGACAGATAACCCAGCTAGCATGAAGCCAAGGGCAGGCCACCTATATCCATCTGACAGTCTCTATCTCTCTGTCTCTCCTTCTTTATCTCTCCCTCTGTCTGTCTCTTTTTCTCTGCTCTTTCTGCTCTCTTTACCCCCTCTCTTTTTTAATCTTTCACTATTTCTCTCCTTCTTACTCTCTTGCTTGATCTCTCTCTCTTTCTTCTCTCTCCCTCTTCCCTTCTCTCTCTGCGGTGAGGAAGTGGGATGAATGCCACGGGGCTTAACAAGAATATACAAGTTTCTCCCTGAGCTCCAGCAAATAATTACTGGTAATCAGGTAGTTGGGTAATCTATTCAAAGGAAAAGAGGAGAGAGAAAGTGAGAGAAAAAGAGAGCAAAGAGTGGGAGACATAACCCCCCCCCCCTTCTCGTGATGAAGAATTGTAGCTAGCTAGGGGTAGTGTGATTATGTAAACCACGGCTGTTGAGGCTAATCAGGATTACAGTTAGTCTGTGTAATTATACACTATATGCATCGAACGAAGGAATTATCCTGCCCCACAGGTTCTCCATCTCACTACAGTGGCAATACAGACTGCTTTTTACTGCCACATTTCACATCCCAGCCTGGCGGTCAGTGTAAACCAGGAATCTCCAAACCTGTTCCTGGAGAACTACACTCATGTGGGTTTTAATTCTAATCCTGTTCCTGGAGAACTACTGTCCTGTTGGTTTTAACTCCAAACCTGTTAATGGAGATCTACCCTCATCTGGGTATTAACTCCATACCTGCTCCTGGAGATCTACCCTCCTCTGGGTATTAACACCAAACCTGTTCCTGGAGAGCTACTCTCCTGTGGGTATTAACTGCAACCCTGTTCCTGGAGAGCTACTCTCTTGTGGGTATTATTGCCAATCCTTTTCCCTGAGAGTTACCCTCCTGTAGGTTTTAACTCCAACCCTGTTCCTGAAGAGCAACCCTAGTGTTGGTTTCAACTCTAAACCTTTTCCTGGAGAACTACCCTACTGTAGAAGTTCATTCCAACCCGAGTTATACCTGATTCAGCGTATCGACCAGCTACTGTAATTATTACACCGTTATTACACCGTTACACAGTTATACCTGATTCAGCGTATCGACCAGCTACTGTAATTATTACACCGTTATTACACCGTTACACAGTTATACCTGATTCAGCGTATCGACCAGCTACTGTAATTATTACACCGTTATTACACCGTTACACAGTTATACCTGATTCAGCGTATCGACCAGCTACTGTAATTATTACACTGTTATTACACCGTTACACAGTTATACCTGATTCAGCGTATCGACCAGCTACTGTAATTATTACACCGAGGTGTGCTAGATTATGATTGGAGGGAAACAACTGCAGTGTATTAACTCTCCATTTACAGCTTTCAAAATTCCTGTTCTTAACAGTGCTGCATCAGCCCCTTTTACTCAGCCTGAACTCTGTCCACAAAAAAACATTTTATTTTGAAGTGGTACCTGTTGAAATTCTGTCTATGCATATTCATGAGGCTTTATTGTATACTAGTGACTGATGTCAACACCAATCGTTCTATTCGGGAAAAAAACAAACAATTTAAACAGTGCGATGCATCCAGCCAATCCAAAGAAAATGAAAGACGGGACTTTTTGACAGCCCTTTGTTCCAGTATGTGGACGACGAGACCGACGTCGTTAAGACTGACATGCAAGTATCTTGTCATTACATCCAGTATCTCTGGCTGTGTGTAGTAAGGATTGGAGGTGAGGTGTTTGTCAGTTTGGCCACTGCAGAGCTAGCTTGGATGGATAGTGTAATATAAAATGATAGCTCAGCTGGTATTAGTCCTGGTGATAGATGCTCAGCTCTTTGAGATTCAGCCAGAAACTCAGTTTAGATAATGGGATTGGGAAGATAAACAGAAAAGAGCAATTTGTAAACAGCCCCTGGGCCTGCTTGGCTAATAGGGATTTCTAGTGTTTGTTAATAAAGTGCTAGTGAGGAAATTAACGTTAGATTCAACAAATCAAAATCTAATCAAACTGCTGTTAAAGGCCATTTAAATTGAATAATTAATTAGCTAAATGTTGATTTACATTTTTGGTAGTAGTAACTTCAATGTACTCTGTACATTTCCTGGCTCTAGGATCATAATGAAGTATTCTGAAGTTTCATAACTGTGTATTTGGTAAAATGAAAATGTGGGATGTTTACATTTCCTGTTTTTATGTGTATATACAGTACTGTGCAAAAGTCTTAGGCACCTGAAAGTCGAACTAAAGTGATTTATTTGGATAGTAAGTGTTTTTTTGTAAAAAAAATTATATATATTATATTAATGTATTTATATATAATATATATATATTTAAATTAAAACATTTACTACCCAAATAATTGGCCTTAGTTCAAATTTCAGGTGCCTACGACTTTTGCAAAATACAGTATATTGTGGTCCCAACCCCATACAGGGTCCCAACCCCGTTTCCAGAAAGGTTGGGACCCTGCGTAAAATGTAAATAAAAACAGAATGCAATGATGTGCACATAATTTAAACCCTATATTTAATAGAAAATAGTACAAATACAACATATCAAATGTTGAAACTGAGACATTTTATTGTTTCTTGAAAAGTATATGCCCACTTTGAATTTGATGCTAGCAACATGTTTCAGAAAGGTTGGGACAGAGGCAACAAAAGACTGGAAAAGTTGTGTATGCTAAAAAACTAAACCTGGTGGAATATCACACAACTAATTAGGTCAATTGGCATTAGGTCAATAACATGATTGGGTATTAAAAGATCATTCCATAAAAGATGGGTCTGTCAGAAGCGTGGTTGGGGAGGGGTTCACCACTCTGTGAAAGACTGCACAGGCAAATAGTGCAACAATTTAAGAATAAGGTTTCCCGACTTAAAATTACAAAGAGTTTGGGGATCTCATCATCTACGGGAATAATATCATTAAAAGATTCAGAGAATTCGGAAAAATCTCTTTATGCAAGGGACAAGTCCTCCGGACTAAAGAGGATAGGGACCATCCGGCTTGTTATCTTCGCACAGTTCAAAAGCCAGCATCCATGATGATATGGGGGTGCATTAGTGCACATGACATGGGTGACTTGCACATTCTGAACATATTACAACAGCATGGCTCCATAGTAAGAGAGTCTGGGTGCTAAACTGGCCTGCCTGCAGTCCAGACCTGTCACCCATTGAAAACATTTAGTGAATTATGAAAAATATGACAAAGGAGACCCCAAACTGTAGAGCAACTGAAATATCAAGCAAGATTGGGAATACATTTCACTGTCAAAACTACAGCAATTGGTCTCCTCAGTTATCAAACACTTACAGAGTATTGTTAAAAGGTGATGCAACACAGTGGTAAACATGCCCCTGTCCCAACTTTTTTAAAACGTGTTGCTGGCATCAAATTCATAATGTATTTTTTTTAAAAACAATAACATTTCTCAGTGTCAACATTTGATATGTTGTCTTTGTACTATTTTCAATTAAATATAGGGATAAATGATTTGCGCATCATTGCATTCTGTTTTTATTTGCATTTTACGTAGTGTCCCAACTTTTTTGGAAACGAGGTTGTATGTACGGTACCAGTCAAAAGTTTGGACACACCTTCTCATTTAAGTGTATTTCTGTATTTTTACTATTTTCCACATTATAGAATAATACTGAAGACATCACAACTATGAAATAATAACACATATGGAATCATGTAGTAACCTAAAGTGTTAAACAAATAAGTTCATATTTTAGGTTGTTCAAAATAGTCACCTTTTACCTTGATGACAACTTTGAACACTTTGAACACACATTCTGTCAACAAGCTTCACAAGGTAGTCACCTGGAATGCTTTTCCATCAGTTTTGTGGGAGTTCCCAAATATTCTTTGCACTTTTTGGTTGCTTTTCCTTTACTCTACACTCCAACTCATCCCAAACCATCTCAACTGAGTTGAGGTTGGGTGATTGTGGATGCCAGGTCATCATCTGATAAGGCATCACCACTCTCCTTCTTGGTCAAATATGCATTACACAGCCTGAAGGTGTGTTTTGGGTCAGAGTCCTGTTGAAAAACAAATTATAGTCTCGCTGCATGCAAATAAGATGGGAGGGCGTATCGCTGCAGAATGCCGTGGTAACCATGCTGCTTGTGTGTGCCTTTGATTCTAAATAAATCACAAACAGTGTCAACAGGAAAGCACCCCCACACCATCATACCTCCTCCTCCATGCTTCACGGTGGGAACCACAAATGCAGAGATCATCTGTTCACCCACTTCATGTCTCACAAAGACATGGCAGTTGGAACCAAAAATCTCAAGTTTGGACTTATCAGAACAAAGGACAGATTTCCTCCAATGTCCATTTCTTGTGATTCTTGGTCCAAGCAAATCTCTTCTTATTGTTGTCCTTCAGTAGTGGTTTCTTTGCAGCATTTCGACCATGAAGGCCTGACTCACGCAGTCTCCTCTGAACAGTAAATGTTGAGTTGTGTCTATTACTTGAACTCATATAAGTGAAGCATTTATTAGGGCTGCAATCTGAGGTGCAGTTAATTGTTATTTTCTGAGGCTGGTAAATCTAATAATCTTATCCTCTGTAGCAAACTTGCATTCATATTTTCTCTAGGCTAACAAAAATGGAATAAAATCTTTTTTTTAACAAGGACATGCACAATTAGCTCTATCCTTAACCCTACGCTCATTAAGTTGATTACTAGTCCGCGAAACACCCAACAGTACATTTGGCAAGCTGGTGGCTACCGTTGTGTCCTAAGCAGCTGGATCATTTATTGTTTAATTAAACATCTCCTTGTGAAGACTCATGCTACTTATTTGGACGATTTTCAACAGACCCTGTGGTAATTTACAGGGCTGGTTCCTTTGTTTATTTCTTTATATTCAGCTTCGATTTAGTTTCAGATTTCTCAACTATTCGGTTGAATAGTGTCCAGGCAAGCATTCTATTAAGCAGGTGGCAGCAGTGCTATATTACTGTAGTGCACAGCATCCCTCTCTCTCTCCCTCTACCACACTCCCGGTTTTTTTCTTTCCCTCTTGCACACACAAATATACAAACACACACACCTAAAATACCTAAGGCCACCAAGATGTGGTGTACATTTCATTTAATACAGTTCTAGTGGTGTAGATAGAACACTATTCTACTATGATAGTATTCCTAGTGGTGGTGATAGAATACTATTCTACTATGGTAGTATTCCTAGTGGTGGTGATAGAATACTATTCTACTATGGTAGTATTCCTAGTGGTGGTGACAGAATACTATTCTACTATGATAGTATTCCTATTGATGGTGATTTAATATGATTGTACTATGGTACTACTCCTTTTGGTAGTAATAGAATACTATTCTACTTGGTAGTATTCCTAGTGTTGGTGATAGAATACTATTCTACTGTGGTAGTATTCCTAGTGTTGGTGATAGAATACTATTCTACTGTGGTAGTATTCCTAGTGGTGGTGACAGAATACTATTCTACTATGATAGTATTCCTATTGATGGCGATTTAATATGATTGTACTATGGTACTACTCCTTTTGGTAGTAATAGAATACTATTCTACTATGGTAGTATTGCTATTGATGGCGATTTAATATGATTGTACTATGGTACTACTCCTTTTGGTAGTAATAGAATACTATTCTACTATGGTAGTATTGCTAGTGTTGGTGATAGAATACTATTCTACTGTGGTTGTATTTCTAGTGGTGGTAATTGGCTACTACTGTACTATGGTTGTATTTCTAGTGGTGGTGATTGGCTACTACTCTACTATGGTTGTATTTCTAGTGGTAGTGATTGACCAGTATTCTACTATGGTTTTATTTCTAGTGGTGGTGATTGGCTACTACTCTACTATGTTTGTATTTCTAGTGGTGGTGATTGACTACTATTCTACTGTGGTTGTATTTCTAGTGGTGGTGATTGGCTACTAC
>JACXGI010004034.1:21337-47176 GCA_016801175.1 Esox masquinongy
GGTGGTGATTGACTACTATTCTACTATGGTTGTATTTCTAGTGGTGGTGATTGACTACTATTCTACTATGGTTGTATTTCTAGTGGTGGTGATTGACTACTATTCTACTATGGTTGTATTTCTAGTGGTGGTGATTGACTACTATTCTACTATGGTTGTATTTCTAGTGGTGGTGATTGACTACTATTCTACTATGGTTTTATTTCTAATAGTGGTGATTGAATACTATTCTAGTATAGTAGTATTTCTAATAGTGGTGACTGAATACTATTCTACTATTGTAGTACTTATAATAGTGGTGATTGAATACTATTCTAGCATAGTAGTATTTCTAATAGTGGTGATTGAATACTATTGTACTTTCTTTCTTTTCCCAGTGGTGGTGATACAATTTCATTTCCACTATGTTACTATTTTCAGTGGTGGTGATGGAATACTATTCTTTTCACCTCAAGCGTTCATCTCTGATTTAAGTTGAGACTACAGGCTGTCAAACATCAGGGTAGAGCTGAGTTTGGGTTTTGAAATATCTGCTAAATATAAAACATAGCCATAGATAGAACAGAGGTTTTGATATAAATGGGCCCACAAAAATTGGAATCAAAATCCATCTAGGCTGATAACAATCCGCCTACAATAACCGTAGGGTTTTTATTTAATTTTATGAGAGTTTTTTTGTAAGTGAATTGTTTTATAGGAGACATAACCGTGATCAATGCTCTATTGTTCATTTTATTACTAAGTTTCGTTTTAGTGGTGAATCATATCTGAAAGGAATTTTTATTGCTCCACCTGTCCTGTGTGAGATTACCTGGCCTCTGTGCAATCAATAGCTTTGAACACCCGGGTATAAAACAATCATATTGATATTTTAGTTTTAGGCTGGTGCTTTGTTATACTTTAGATCTGAAGATGAAACGCAGCTGAAGGTACAGTACAGTCTATTGACAAATATGTTGCAGTGAGATCTGTTTTTAGGAGACATTTTGTGATGGAGGCCTTGCTTAGAAAAACACATTGTTAACGCCCTCGTGATAACTTATCTAAATAGAGAAATAAGAAACAGAGAGACGGTGAATTAGAGAAAGACACGTAGAGAGAGCAAGAAAGAAAGAATAAGAGAGAAAGAAACAGAGAGTGAGGAAGTAAGATAGAGACACAGAAAGAGCAAAACAGAGAGATAGAAACAGGAAACAGAGAGCATAAATCCAGTGTGAGACCATGACCTTTCCAATGCTTAGTATCAGGTCTATCTACCGACTCCGTCCAGAGTCTGATGGATGACAATCTCTCAGTTGGCCGACTTACTTCTAAGGTCAGGTCCAGATCAATACAAGATTTTCCGCTCCATCTGTGATTGCATAGAGACGGAGTGGGCGGAACGACGTCATCTGTCTGTCAATGTGAAAGCAGCCTATCGTGACCATGGGTTCCTTCCCAACGGCACACTACTCCCTTAGGCAGTGCAGTGCACTATTTCTTGCCCTATTTGCAGACTACACCAGCCGCGCTGCGTAAATTATACATGGTGTTCAATTACTGTGTCTAAACTGCTTGCCTGCGTCAAACAGCGTCTGTGTTTCCTGGCGCTCCAATAGAACTGGGTTCTGTTTGAGACCCTGCTAGTCCCAGTCTCATTGGTTGATACAAACATTCCACCTCACCCCATTGGTCACTGAAAGATGAAGGAAGAGGGATTATTCAAAGATATATTTAATAAAAACATTGTTTTCCCCCCTTTTACCTGTGGATTAATCCTTAGAAAAGTATGTGATATTGTATGACTGACTCCAAGTCAACTTTCTACAACTGTCTGAGTAAAAAATAAATAAATATGCATTTCAGTTAAAACAAAACTCAAAAATGCGCATGTGAAAGTCAAATGTGCTTGCAGATGCATATGCACAGCCCGGTCAACAGGTGAGGGCCCTGGTAGTAGTTATTTCCATTTATCTGGAGAATAGAATGCAATTTGGGACACATCCCGCATCTGTGCTTGGCTGGGCTGTGATTGGCTACTATTCAAATCATGGACTCTATCCACTATTGGCCCCTCCCACTTTGTGCATATCAGTGGAGACTGTTGTGTACATTTGTTGAATTCCCTTCCTTTCATGATAGTGGAAACATTGCTCGGAAAGCTGGCAAATGCCGCCTCACTTTCAGTAAAGAAGTGTTGGTTCTTGTAATTGCATTGACCAGTCTTCCGATTTCTTTATTTATTGTCTTTTGTTTGGAACGTGTGTCTGGTTTCTTCGACCATGCCAACGCTGAGTGAAAAGGATATAGCTGCCCGGTGCGCCAGGTGCACCTTATTGCTGAGGCATTTCGTATTTAATTAGTACTTTTACAATGTATCATAATACACAACACGCATTCTGGAACCTACACATATATTCACTGTAAGTTAAGTGCCATCATCACCGGCTACGGGTAAATAAATCATCCACTACATTCACTTCCAACTGCCTGCCTCCCGCTGGTTCTCTATTTACAACTGCTACAAAGTCTCCTCTTTACAGTTCCTGTAATAGTGGGCCGTCCCCTACATTAGATTTTTGTGTCGTCCGAACGGTGACCATGTCAATCATCACTACGGACCCTCGTTGAAGGGCTTGCGCCATGGTGTGAGCAGGAAGCCATGTGAGAACGACCTTAACTCTGATAAGAAAGCTGTCATAGATGTGATCTGTCCCTGTCTTCCATCACTGTCTTCTCCTCTCCTGGGTGTTCCCTCCAAGACAGTGGACTATGATGAACATATGATGTACAGCAGATCACGCGAGGCCGTGTGGATTGCACTGCGTGGACACTGCGGTATGTGGTCCATATTAGGACATTGTCAGGCATCAGACATTCATAATCAGAACAATTTGTGTCAGCTGTGAGATGTCCTAATATGGTCAAGACAAATTTGTGTCAGCTGTGAGATGTCCTAATATGGTCAAGGCATCAGAGCTAGCTATCAGCTCCCAGCAGCTTCCTGTCAGAATTGAATGAACCTTTCGGACATTCACAAACCCCCTGCTTGTGTTATTCTACCACCTTACGTTGACAGTCAACGTTTCAGCTAAACAAAGAAGGCCTAAGGCCCCCGACAGCTCAGGTTAGGGGATTTTCCTACCAATCAGTCACATTAAATAATCAATGAAGAACAAGGGATGAGTGAGAAGCCCGTAGACACTTGGACCTCAGCAGAATGAGTTAAACCAGTGAGGCTGTTGGTCCATTTCACCAGGAGTGAACAACGAGCAGTAAGCCAGTCTGGGCCAATCATTGATCCCGTTCACTTCTGGTACAGGGCCCTCGTTAAACGAACAGCTGTACCAGACCTCGTCTTTCCTCGCAATTAAACCTGGTTTTAACATCCAGGCGCCTGTGTCTGCGTGGTGGTGGTGAGGTATGTACATTATATAGACCTTAAAATAAGGTGCTGTTTCAATGTTGGGTTTTTTTTGGAGACAAAATTGAATACCATTACAGTAAATAATGATCCGTCCTTGGTACATTTCAGTAAAGCCAGTGGTTTAATGCTGACACCATGTTTTAATTTGCGTGCGATAGTCCGCTGTGTCCTTGTTCTTTTTATTTTAATATTCAGTAAGTGGAACATTGAGGCGGGTTTAAATGAGTGGGAATAATTTTGACTTGCGTTTCTTGTGCTGCGAAGGCCTGTCATGAATGTCTATTTGCTCTCATGGAAATGATTACTCTCTCTCTCTCTCATGCTCTCCATCTTGCTCTCTATTCCTCTCTCTCCCCCTCTCTCTCTCGCTCCCCCTTGATGTCAGCTTCTCACCTTCTCAAACAGACAGGAACCATTTTGACAGAGCTGCAATTCTGAGATGTTACCGAAAAAACAAGTTGTTATTCAACTTGTCAGCTCAGACGATAGCCAGTAGGCCTACGCCGTCATCCACAGCTGTCACCCTGCAGTACAGGCCCAGGCCATTCAGAACGATTCAGATGGGAGTCAACAGCTAGCTAGCCCTGCCTGTTCGCAGGGGCCCTTTAACCAGCAGCCAGATGCCTGTGGTAAAGCTGTAGGGCAATCACTTCCATGGGTGGTGTTAAATCGGGATTTTTGGGTTGTAGATGCTCATTTGTACTGTATATGCAGAGCGCTGTTTTGCTAATTACAGTTTGGGGATTTAGAATTAGAGCCCCCCCCACGTGACATGTAACAATATAGGATAATTCAATTACATTTACATGGATTAATTTTGTGAGGTAAACATAAACATCGAAAATGTTTACGTTTCAGTCTTTTAGCAGATGCTTTTATCTAGAGCGACTTAAAAGGGCAATTAGGGATAAGTGCCTTGTTCAAGGGTAGGCTTACAACAAAATATTTTTTTCTTCTCCTGGTTGGCTCGGAAGATAAAACTAACAAGCTTATGTTACTTGCACATTTCTCCAACCAATAAGATATCTACTGCTATACGTGAAACAAAATCAATTAACTATGTCTCATAAAAACAGGCAAAATACAGTTTGAAATGCACATTATTCAGATTGCATTGGTTTATGGAACACCATCTTTACGTCTTTGGACACCCCTGAAAGCCAGCAGTAGGACATTGTATAATCAAGGTAACTGGGACGATGGATGGAAGCAAGCTCTCTACAATGGCATTAAACTACAAATAAAGACACACCATAAAATGGAGCTTAATGGAATTTATGCATGCATTCCTCCCAGTAAGACAAGAATGCTTGTTCACGTGTTTCCTTTGAAGTTCAATCAACAAGAAGAATGTTTACAATTTCTTTTTATAGATACAAGCTTTTATGGAAACGTCAGTGCTTAACACAGTACAAGCCCATTTAATTCACTGCTCTGTAGAAAAAGAACCTGATTCCAATACACATAATAACGGGCTTACCCACAGATGGATAGAGGATGAGGGACTGGGAGAAGGATGGATGGCGGGCTTGAGAGAGAGAGAGAGTTTGAGAATGAGGGGAGAGAAACAGAGAGGTACAGAGAAAGAATGAGGAGATGGAGAGGGCGAGCTTGGCTGTAAGCAGTGTCTCTAGATACCTACAGATAATAGCTACATGGAATATCACGCTGGTAACAATCGTCACGTCATGCAGGCTCGGCTACAATTCAACCTTGGCCCGTACTCTGCCCATTGGTCTTGACTTAATGTTGTTAGTTACGCTTTTTCAATGAGTTCAGGGATGAGTTTCCATTTTAAATTATTAATTTATTTAGCAGATTAACAACAGCCATTCAGCGACATCAGCGAACACATTGTACAAGTCAGTTCAGCCTTGTTCAGAGTCATGCAAACAAAAACCTTCTCCCTCAAGGTTTGAGTCTTCTGCGCATGCATAATGGTGACCATGTTGCTTACAAATGGCAACCTATTGTCTTCTTGGTCCACGTTTGAAGTAGTGCACTATTCAGTGAGTGTGCCACTTGGGACGCATACACACTCAAACCACGAGGTAGAACATAGTCTTTGTCTACAGCGTTGTAAACGTCTTATGGTGAACACAGTGGAAACATAAACATTTTTTACCTATTAAGATGGTGGAGTAATTACTCCTGTAGGGAGGGAAAGTGATGGGGAATAAACCTCCTAATGAAGTTTGCGTTTCATTACAAGACAATTTGCAGTCACCTTAAATAAAATGGCTCCGCTTTGGCTTGTTGTCAAAGTGTGTGTGTGTGTGTGTGTATGTGTGTGTGTGTGTGTGTGTGTGTGTGTGTGTGTGTGTATTTTGTACGTGTCAGCATGTGTGTCTCCTCCTTAGGGGATGTGGCGCTTGCTCATTTACATTTACACCACAAAGCCCAACCCACGTATTCATCGTATTGTAGTTAGACAACCGCAGTAAGAGTCTGACCCATTGGGTCGAGGGGATTGATTTTTTGTTTTTTGACTGCAGACAAAGGAATAGATGAGACAAAAGACAAAGACTTCTGCTGGTATTCGAGGTACTGTAGTGGAGGTAGTAGAGGTAGTGGAGGTAGAAGAGGTAGTGAAGGTAATAAACGTAGTCGAGTTGGAGATTGTGGAGGAGGTAGTACAGGTGGAGGAGGTAGTGGAGTTAGTGGAGGAGGTAGTAGAGGTAGTGGAGGAGGTAGTACATGTAGTGGAGGTAGTAGAGTTAGTGAAGGTAGTGGTGGAGACAGTAGAGGTAGTGGAGGTAATAGAAGTTGCACACAGGTTGTGAAAGTTGCAGAGCGGCTGGTGGAACCCATTTATCAGACCTAGTGTCTGTCTCCAGATATCAGTGCTCCAGATATCAGCGCTCCGCTTTGTGAAAAGGAATTGGAAAAACGATGCACTGTATTGGACACGAAAGTGTATTACATGAAAGTGTGGTGGATAAAAGTGTTACAAAGTTTTAAAGTGTTGAAAGGTTGTTGCCTGTAAGCGTTGTGTTAAAAAGTTGTAAAGAAAGGTTGTAAGTCAGCGACTTCACAGTCGTCTTTTCTCTTCCCAGGTTTCATCCACACGTGCGGAGGGACATTAAAAGGAAAGAATGGCACTATAGAAAGTCCTGGTTTCCCGTATGGATATCCTAATGGTGCTAACTGCACGTGGGTAATCGTCGCCGAGGAGAACAACAGGATTCATATAGTTTTTCAATCTTTCGCGGTCGAGGAGGAATATGACTTTTTATCTTTGTACGACGGACACCCGCACCCGACACACTTCCGGACAAGGTGAGAAACCTCTGATGTCTTGAGAAGAATGCCCTGTAATACTGTCTGTGTAGTCTAGTGATGTGTTGTACAATGTATTCCTATGAGCAATGCCAAAAAAAGGCCAATTTCAATGTAATTTGAAATAATATAAAATAGGGTAACATGGGGAAATATGCCCCCCCCCTAAGATCAATGTCTGTTTACTGAAACAAAAAAGAAAAGTTTAGTGGTTTTTTTGTATGTTGAAGATGGCTATGCTTAGGGAAATGGATTATAATGTAAAATAAATGGCTACAGTGGACAGACTAATTTGTATTTAGTAAAATGTATTTTTTTAGGAAAGGGGCATTTTTTCCAGCTACAGGGGTAGGATGCCCCCCCCCCATAGGCTTAGTTGCCCCCCAGGGAATCTTATCCCAAAAGAAGATAGTGCCTTAGAGTTTTTAAGAATTGACGCTGTTTTTTTACACCACTTCTATTTTCGTTACATGCCATTTCATACAGTTAAACTAAACTTATTATCATTTAAATAAGGAAATGTTTTAAATCCTTAAAATGAGATACAGAAGAAAACGTTTTTGTTGGCTGTGAAGGTGTGATGATACAGAGGAAATCTGTAGTTGATTAAGACTAGTGGCAGCCAGAGGAGGTGTTGAAAAAAAGAATGGTGACATTTTGTGAAAGTTACATGGGGGGGGGCATCTTACCCCAGGGGCCGTCTTGCCCCATGTTACCATGTGTGTATGTTCACATTATAGGTCACATTAAAATTGGAAAAAGTTCTGACATGATTTATCTTTGTCTCATTCTTTTACATCACAAAAACCTGGCATTTTAACAGGGGTGTGTAGACTTTTTATATCCACTGTATATATATATATATATATATATATATATATATATATATATATATATATATATATATATATATATATATATATATATATATATATATATATATATATATATATATATATATATATATATATATATATTGAAGAGAAATGGCCTACCTGTATGAATCAAATGGCCTACCTGTATTAATCAAATGGCCTACCTGTATGAATCATATGGCCTACCTGTAAACAGCAGAGGTTGCAGGATTGGTTGGAAATCGCACATTGGACAGAAGACTTGCCAGTGCAATTTTCCATTGGAAATATCATAATAAATTCCCAATAACATGCTGCATCTCCATCCCATAATGTTTATGGCAGAGTAATGATACTGCTATCTTTAAATGTGTAGCCAGTAGCCACCCCAACCAGTCCAATCTAAAATGTGAAAATTATCAATGAAACCTCCCGGTATCGCATTTTATTATTCTGGCTATGGTACATCAATAGTATATTATAAAATACATTTCTTGGACAATCTAATATGAACCTAGACATACTGTGTTCTTACCAGGTAATATCTGATCAAAAGAAAAAGAAGTGCTTTTTGGTAACAAAGCTGGATATGCGCCCCTGCTTTGTGCGACAGTGCCAATCAGTAGTCAACAATCAAGCACACAACTTTTGTTTGTGAAAGCCTGACACGATATTTTTTCCTCTGATCAAACACGCGCGGTGCGATAATAGCTTCCAGCACACATCATTTTTGAATTGAAAGTGAGATGTTTTTCAAAAGTATCTGTAAAATGCAGTAATGCAGTATGTTTAGCCAGTAACGTACTGCTTGGCCGTTAGTGTTTTTAAAGATATGTTCAAGCATTTCTGATTGATAAAGACAGTGGAGAAAGAGAGATGTCTTGCTGACAGATCTTTGGGCCAGTGCTGCGGATGTTCACGTGAACCGGAGACAGCGCCTTTGACTACTAATCCGCCCATTTTTTGCAATCTGTTTGTCTGCCATTCCGACCCGTTAAAACCACTGCCCGGCTATTCATAAAGGGTTGCGCACAAATTCGTAATCTACCTATCTCATCCGCTCGTTTTTACTCTGTGGAAATGTTGGATGTGTCCTTAAAACAAATGCTTTTTCCCAATTTCTTTTTTTAAATTACATTCGAGCTGCCCCTCCTCTCCAGCCAGACTGTTATTTTGTCCAGCCCAATGGAATTGCCATGTCGCCTAGTTAAGGTTCTCTATGAAGCTTTGCAGTGTCAGGCTCATGAGACGGCTTTGAAATAAGTCTTAACAGTGGCGTCGTTAGGCCTGGGCGTCCGGGGTTATAGCCTCTGATCTTTTATGAATAGCCCCGGATCTCAAATTGACCAAAAATTATACTAATAAAAAAATAGCCCCTGATCTATTAACCTATAATTCCGATCGCGCATTATAACAACGTAGACGTGTAGGCCGCTAGCCTGTACATCGACATTTTCCGCGTGTACATTCAAAACCCTGTACCTTCTGTCCCGGACGGGTGGGCTAAGCCCCGAATGTATTGTGATCCTAGCGAAGCCTCTGAGTCTTAATAACCAAAGCTTTTATGAAAGATCAACAGTGAGTGGACACGCCCTTCTTATCTAGGCTATAAATAAGGGGTATTCAACTCTTACCCTGTGAGGTGCAGAGCCTGCTGATTTTCTGTTCTATCATTTAATTGCAGGAGCAGGTGTCCCAGGCCTAAATAAATCCCCAAATAGACGGTTGCAAAAATAAAGCGTAGTGGAACTGGCTTTGAGGTCCACAATTTAGCTATAAATAATCAGCATACATTATGAAGCCCAGAATCTGCTTGGGGCCTGCATACAATCCCTTGCATGTGAGCTGCATGGGTTCCTACCATCATGAAACAAGAGATGACATGTAAATTTATTTTCCTGTACCAATCACTTGTTTTACAAGATATGAATCAAAACGAACCATTGCAATGATTCACATGCCTGGGTTCACGTGCGACGTTCTTGCCACATATTAGATTATGTAATGGTGGACAGTCGTTCTTTTGTTTTCCTTATAAAAGTTTGTAGGTGCGTAATATCTTTTTCAGATACTTCCACCCAAATATGTGTAAAGTCTACTGGAACAATGTGTCAACTGCTTTGGCTTAATCCACTTATTCAAGGAACGTTGAATTTAGTGCAGGCTACTAGCTGGTTAGCTTTCCATCTAATTTGAGTTGCCTTGCTTGTGTTACACCAGATGTAATGGAGAAGTGTTCTTTGTTCACATGAACAAACGTCAGAAATTTGCAGCAGTGCCATGCCAGCATTTTTGATTAGCTCAAATCCAAAACCTGAGCAATACTCAGTAAGGTCAGTCCAACAGAATGATCCGGTCGCTCCAGTTAACCTCCAATGGTTGTTGTTCTCTGAGCGTCCATGAGTGGCGCCTGATTGGACGAATCACATCAATCCCAGAGTCCGTCCTCACCTCCTCTGTCACCGTCTGGTTTGGGTCTGCCCTCTGCAGTGGTTAACTACAACTCATCGTACGTCCCGCGGAACGGAATATATCAGCTGCCATCTGCTCTCCATCAGGGCCCTACATGACTCCAGGGTTGGAAAGCGTGCGGCCAACATCATCGCTGTCCCCTGCCTCTGCGGTCAGCCACTGTTGCCAACATCCTCCCTCCAGCAGGTGGAGGTGAGACGGGCAGCACAGGTCAATCATGACCGAAATATCGTGCCACCTGAACCCGGGGCCTCAATAACTGGCAATCTGGCCCAAATAGACTAACAGGACTGTGCAAGACTCCTCAAGACACCTCCTTGCTCCTAAGTGCTAATTAATATGTTTATCTCCCCACGCCTGGAAAGATTAATTTACTAACTCAATGGAACTGTAAATCTGTGAATGTGCTCTGTGAATTGACGTAAGTTAATCTTTTACATTTATTCATCCTACATGCTCACCACTTAGCATATTACAGATAAACGTATGCCAATGTAGCAAGACTGCATGTGGTCCATCTAAATGTATGGTGTGTTCTGTCCCGTTGGGTCGTCTACCACTATCAGCACCTTGACATCAAGTGCCCCCCCCCTAAAAAAACCATCCTCGTCGAGTTAGAGCTGATGCCGACATAATAGAACTTAATAAACTGTAATAAATATAACGGACTAACATTGGAATGGGATTACCTCCAAGGCAATTGCCTACTTGGAAGACCCTGAAGGCACAGCATGAAGAAACCAAATGATGTTCATCATGAGACACGGCTCTGATTAGAAAAACCTCCACACACCTACAACTTAAGGAGGTGTTCATTGAAACCTGTCTCTTTCATAACAATGCCTTCAATGCATTCTTCGCTGTGAAACTAGCAGAAATATTTTAGCCACACTCTGGAGACTGTAGCTGGCATTCGCTCTGGGAGTTGTAAGGGTTGCATTGGAATATTTCATGTCATATGCTAAGTCACCAATGACAGACACACCGACTCCTTGTCCCAAATGGCACCCTATTTTACTTCATGGAGCACTACTTTTGACCAGGACTGGTGGGCCAGGGCCTAAAAGTAGTGCACCACAGTACATAGGGAATAGGGTGCCATTTGGGATGTACACTCCGAGAGACAGTCGGAGATGTAAAGAATTACGAGTGTCCGATTTCCCACTTACATTCACAGACATGCCCTGGTGTGTCCGTGTGGGCAGAGATCTCTTTGTGAAACACTCCAAAAGAGCACCGCCGAGGCAGACAAAGCCCTCTCATTAATTTGCAGCATGCCTCGAGTTCTTTGAAAACCAGACACAGGTCAGCCCCTAATGACAAGCAATTCAATGGGAAAAGCAGAGCAAAATTAAGTATTGGAATGATAAACAACCCAACGTACCCAGACAAATCGTTTTCAAGGTTATTCCAGCAGCTTCTACATATTGTTACATATTGTTTCTTACTAGGGACTATATACATTTTTCGTCTGGCACTAAGACGTCCCCAGTGTCAAGCATGTTTGTTGCTGGTCCGGATTACCGTCAGGAATGCCGGCATGGTCCCTTGGTCACCTAACCCCACACACAACCACTCCAGGTTGGCCTTGGTGTGGAAGTGACCATATCATTTCATGGACATCAGGTTTTGGATGAAGAATTGGTCCTCTTTTAGTTTTGGCAAATCAAAGTACTGCAGTGCATGACTCTAAATGGAGAGGTACTTCTGGTATTTGATAATGTAAAGAAACGCCGGTTCATTACAAATGTCCAGGTATGTGATTAGTACCATGTTGCCAACTCCTGCATAGTTAATGGAGTTGATAATAAGAACATAAAAAAACTGTAAATAAACAACTTGAAATACCACATATTTAGCTCATAAATATGATTTTAAAGTGAGGGGTCACATTTTTTTTTCATCAAAACACAGCCCTTTTCGGTCAAAGAGAAGACCCTGAAGAGGCGAGGCAAAACAATGTGTTCAAGAGACAAAACTTTGAACTTGTCTCTCTGGCAGATACTCTTAAACTTTTGACTCCATCTCTCGCTAGATTAAACAGGGTAAATTCTATTCTATAAAAAAGTAAAAACAGCAGGTAGACTTGAGGTAAGATATGTGGGACAACAACTCCAGAGGTGCTGGCATCAATCTCGTAGATGCCGTCTGCTGACAATTTGCCATTGAGCAAGGCACCTAAATCTGCAGCTATCTAGCGGAAATGTGATCTGAATAGAAAACCAGTGTTGTTTGTACACATACGTCAGATTGTTTGGTACTTTCACACGCCTGATTATTCAGCACCGTGTGCAGCATCAACGTATAGGTACGGAAACGACTTTACATGCTGCTAAAACGAATCTAGCTATTGAATAACCGGGAGGAGGAGGAGTAATTGTCTACCCTTGACGGTTTAATCCACATTATGTTGTGTGGCATCATCCCTCTGTCCATTTCCCGCAAATGGCAACATCGCTGTTCGGGGTTTTAGCCAAACCCATTTTTTGGGGTGGATTCCTTCCACATGACCCTGGTCAAACAGAGTGCGCTACGCAGGGAATAGGGGGCCATTTGGGACGGCGGGCAGGATTTGTTCATGACAGTGCTGTAGTGTGAGATAATGATTATTACAGTACATGACAGCCGCCTTACGGTGCCTTGGGGGTTGGTCCCCAAAACGACCAACTCAGATTCGACCTACATACAGAAACACACGGGTATAAAACTGCAGTACTTAGGGAACAATCACAGTTGAAAACTGAACATGCTATTCCTGTTCTAAACTGCTCGTTCAAAACCATGAATGTATGTACTGTATATGTGTGTCTTACTGAGTATGTGTGTGTATGTACATGTATTACTGAGTATGTGTGTGTGTGTATGTACATGTATTACTGAGTATGCGTGTGTGTGTGTGTATGTACATGCATAACTGAGTGTGTGTGTGTATGTGTGTGTATGTACATGTATCACTGAGTATGCGTGTGTGTGTGTGTGTATGTACATGTATTACTGAGTATGTGTGTGTATGTACATGTATCACTGAGTGTGTGTGTGTGTGTGTGTATGTACATGTATCACTGAGTGTGTGTGTGTATGTACATGTACCACTGAGTATGTGTGTGTGTACATTTCAAGGGTGATACGATGTGGTTACCAGTGATGTATTGGTAAGAGACAACTCCTTATGTAGAATGATTGGTATGGCAGTTGGGTTACATACTAAAAAATAATTATTACATTGTTGTTTAGTTTGAAGTCTTATATCCATATTCCTGACGAAATACAGTTGGACCTTTACTTACCCAAAGTGATTAGGGAGCAATTATAGACAAAACAAAATGTGTTTAAAAACGATTTACTTTACACACCATCTCATAGCTGATTGTTCAATAAATCAACCCCATTCTAAACCACTCATTCCAAACGATTTAGCAGGGGCCTTTTTGTGATGAGTCTGAGTGGTGCATTGGTCTAAGCCACTGCCTCAGAGTACTGCTGCTTCATTAAGGCCAGGAGCTTGAATCCTGATTGTTGGACGATGACAATTGCCAGGGATCCATCATAGAGCAGCTCAAATAGTATCCGCACTTCCTGGGGTGGAATGTCGGAAGGGGCTGATTTGTCTCGTTTGCTCTAGCAACTCCTTGTGGTAGGCTTGGGCGGCTGCAGTCGTGGTTGTTGGCTGATGAATGTGTCCTCCTCAGCCTGCGTGTACCGCCATTCATTTCCTGGTTGAGCAAGCGGCGTGATTGGAATAAGAATGGCTAGGCGAGATGTGCTTGGAGGGAACTTGTCTTAATCTTCAGCCATTCGACTGTGGAGTTTTCAAAACAAGGCAAGGCCACTGCGAATTAGAATATTGCTACCTGAGTATTTTACAGTACCCTATGCAGGTCAATGTCCTTGACCTTCTCTGATACACTAGAAAGATAAACAATGCATTCCAAATGGTGACCTATATAGTGCACAATATTCCATAAGAACAAAAGGGAAATAACAACAAAAGCAGAATGCATGCCTAACCAAAATGATCAGTGCCTCTGCGGTTAACCCAAAGTCAAATGTCTGTATTGATTTTTCTACTCTTTCTGCTGACCGAGCTAACATTTCCCAGGTCCAGGGGGCCTTGCGGGAGGCGCCGCAATCTGTCGGGTGTTGGTGGGGTTGGAGCTGGGGCCTCGTCTTTCTCCAGCGACTCATCCGGGGCAGGTCGAGCACAGACAAGCTCAATTGTAGATGTTGGCCCCAGCGGATGCGTTGTCTTCCGTGCGCGTCTATTCTGGCAAAGAGCTCTCGGTTAAGTGAGCAGCGGGATATGAAGCAGAAAGGCTTAGCAACATGTGATCAAGCTTTTACCGTCCCAGAGTTACTGGGAGTTGCTGCGAGGAGGGATGTCCATAAGGAACATTAAATTATATTGCATGAACTGAGAGATAAAGAGGAACATTCCATATTCCAATATTAAATTATTATTTTGATGATACCCATTTTATAGTCCCCACTAGAACAAGGAAAAAATAAAATAAACATAATTATGTCCTTGAAATATATTACAGGGACATTGTGTAATTCCATGAACTCCATGGAGGCCTGCTGCTGGCAATATGGCAACAAGATGGCTGTAAAGTCTCTAATTGGCCAATACCTAGCGTCAGTAATCCAAGGTTTATATACACATCATTGTTTCTAAGACACTCCTATATGGACACTCGAGTGTATGAAATCAAAATGTTTCCCAAATGGCCGTGTGTTGCATAAGCATAGTACAGTGCTGATTGGACTGTATTCTCAGAAAATGCCACAACAGATGAGAAACTTAGTTTTAAAGAAATGAAAGAGTGGATGGTCACTCTCCTTACTTACCGTAGTGTCACTACCCCCCCCCCACATCCGGGTCTCTGGCCTGCCGCCACATATCAGGACCAGGACTATACGTATGTTAACACAGTTTGTGGACCTGGAAACAAGATTAAGTTAATAAAAAGAGGTATATTCCAAATGGAAACATCACGGATGCTTGGGAGGGTCTCAAAAACCCTCCCTGGATTACCAAGCTAACCTCACTGGACACAGTGTCCGACCAAAAGAACGGTACATTGAGTTTTAGCGTCTCTTCTTGTTCTTGGTTTGAAACATCAGCACTGACACGGACGACTTGTTGTGGGTACATCTATCTTTAGCACAATGGTATTAAACCAACATCGGTCAATAAAGGAATGCAGGCCCGACTTACATCGCAACAATGTTCTTAAAATCCTATCACGAGGAATCACCAGGTGTGTTCTGTGAGCTGTTCAATCACTCCGTGAGGGAACACATTACCAGCTCCGTGGTAATCTTCAGTCATAGGCATGACTCCCGAGAAGAGCTGCCCCGCTGTCCCTAATGATTACTGTCCTGTTGCATTCACACCAGTCGTAATGCAAGGTTTTGAATGGTTGGTTCTCTCCCACATGGAAAAGTACATGGAAAAGATATTGTAGCCATTCTTCGATTCGTCAACAAGCGTAAGAGTGGAGTGGGCGAACCTCATGGATGGTTACTGCGCGAGGCTCAGTCCTACCTTTTGAAACCAAATTCCTGTCCGCGTGGTGTTTATTCTTCGCTACATCTACACCTAATGGGTCAGAAAGTTTTGAATACAAATCAGTCAAAAGCGCAGTCTGTGGATATTTTTATATCACAATGGGTGTTATTTAATGGTGAGTGCAGCACAAAGAAATCCCCTCGGGGCTTAGCATTTATTTACCCACGGCGCTGCGCCACGGCAATATCCTTGCCACCACGGCAAAAAATATGGAACATTAAAAAAAGTATTTCCTCCGAGGCGTACTTTGAAGATGCTAGAACAGTCCACGTTTAATTTTCCTCTGCAAACAAAACCTGCAATGAATATAAAAACCAGACAGACTACATAATAGAATAGCTCATCTGCTTACCTTGACGTCTTTTTACTGTGTGCTCTATGTGAAATTAAAAAAAATCCTCTCTTGAGGAGCATTCAAGTTGCGACAGGCAAATGGATCACATGCAATCAATGCACAATATTTCGCAGCGCAAATTCTGGATAATAGCAGTTTTCTTTGTTAAAAAAATACATTTCTCACCTGTTCGATAGAGCCTACAGTGCCTTGCAAATGTATTAAGGACCCTGACCAATTATCTCATATTGCAGAATTACAAATGGCTCATTAAGATGTCCATCTGTGATGTTTTATTTCAAAACACTGTTTCATGGTTGCCATAGCGCCGTGAGACAGCCTAGGCAGAGTGCACCAGTACATTTTGTAAACATGTCAAAATTGTTTTTTATACTTTCTTTTTAGTTTTTAATTGTCAAATATATATATCAATTAAGTCCGTACTCCTTGCTTTCTGTCCTTAATTAATAACAAATCCGCTTTTTAAAGGTTGGTAGGTAACGATTCCACAAAGTTACCTAATTAGTTTTAATTTCATTTGGCCTACACCACAAAACTTTTTTGCTGCTGATGATTTTGTCGCTCAAAAGATTTCCCTAATTATTAAACGGCCTGCCATTAGTATCCTGAGTTAGTGCCGAGCTCAATAATATTTTCTCGTTCTACAACCAGAGTCAATGGCTTCGGAAAAGCCAGTAAGACGCCAAGGCGCGGGTGAGACACCTTAAAAGGAGTGAACTGAGCTGTCCGCCTGGCTCGGGAGGACCCGCTCTTCTCCCTTAACCATCCATCCTCACTCTGCTCAGGCCATGTGGTTGCTTCTTGACTGTCTGCTGGAGGCATTAACAATTTAAAACCTTTATCTCTGGGAAGCCATTGTAGTGGGGACCTACTCTTTCATTGCCGTTTTATTTTTATTTTGTTTTCAAACGTTTTGACATCCTTTCTGCAACGAAAAACGCTATATAAGTCGAGTAAATGTTCGTAAATAATAAATACATTTTGACCATATATGGTTAATTTAGGGGCATGTCGAAATCTAAAAAGCCACGGTTGTGCACGACGCAGGCAAACGCCCTTTATAAATGATCCCCTATTTATGCGTGCAACCATTCGAAATTCCTTTCCTACTTCGAAAAGAATGTGTCGTTTCAAGCAGTAGCCTATTGATAAATGAGGCCCCAGGACTTTGACTTGGCCACTGTAGGACACTGACTTTTTTGTTTTTGAGACACAGTGTTGCTATGACCTTGGGAAAATGAATGGTCTGAAAGCTGAATTTTCTCAAAACATATATTTTTTGAGGATTGAAGCAAGTTCCCTTGCAGCAATTCCCTGTGTTTTGCTCCATCCTTTCTTCCTTCAATTTTAACAAGCTGCCCAGTCCCTGATGTTAAGAAGCATCCCGACAGCATGATGCTTCCTGCGCCATAACTTCACTGTAGGGATGGTGTGTGTTGAGGCATCTTATGTTTTTGCCACGCATAGCACTTTCAGTTTTGGCCTGTAAAGCTCTATCTTGGTCTCATCTGACCACAAAACCTTTTCCAACATTTTAGCTGGGTTACTCTCATGCTTCCTGGCAAACTCCAGACTTTCAAATATTAAT
The DNA here is from genome assembly GCA_016801175.1 of Esox masquinongy. Lineage (NCBI taxonomy): Eukaryota > Metazoa > Chordata > Actinopteri > Esociformes > Esocidae > Esox > Esox masquinongy. The sequence goes on from JACXGI010004034.1 coordinate 38,864, forward strand.
TTTTGAGTAACAACTTGTTCAACAGCCAATATGCATTGCTGCCATCAGGATGCAGACTTTAAGTCAACCCAGAGGACAAAAAAACAATTTAAGTCCTGGATCAGTAAGGCTTTTAAATCAAAATGTTGTTATGTGATCTATGTTTATATTGACACAGCTCTATACAGAAATATCTTCACGTGACACGCATCTTGCACATGTATTGTAAGAATTTGTATCTGTACATAGGTGTCTTTAGCCTGACCTACCATATCTGATGGTCATTCTTGAAAACTAAAGAAATTGAATTCAATTAATTACCGTTTTCTAGTATTTTTACAGTCACTGAAATTAATCTGCACCTTGTAATACGTAATAACTTAAAATAGGTACGGTAGGCATGGATTGACGTGAGTTGAGTAACAGTCCTTGAAATTTTAGTGCTTGAAAATAACTCTGAAAATAAATTACTTTAAAGAAATCAGTGTGTCTACTGGCTTACCAGAATTGAACTGGACATTGGTAACACTACTATATTTATAAAATCAATGCGTCCCTCTCACCATATGCAACATATTGGAATTACTGGTTGGCCTATGTAATACTCAAATAGAAGGGAAACTCATTCTAGAGAATTTAAATGAGTTAACTGATTTGGGCCCGGTTTCCTGATAACGTGGCACTTACGGTTTAACGATGCACGTAGCCTTAAGATGGGCTTTGTTACGACGGAGTTACGCCTGTTTCCCAAATCACCACGTACTGTATGTGGCTCTTTATAAAGTGCTTCGTAAGTGCGACGTTACGGCCGTTTGGAATGTAATTAGACAATGTTTGGGGTTTGGAATGGAATTGTTTTATGTACGGTTTTCTTTATCCTCAGTTGACAATTGCATTAAATTACATTCACATCCGCTCACGCACTTATATAATTTGTCTAAATAAAAGTGTCTAAATTAAACCTGCTTTGATAATTGTTCTATTGCCTTAATATTAATTGTTTGCGATCACTCCTCGCATGTTGAGGGAGGCGCTATTACACAAAAACAGTAAAGTGCCTGTTACCATGGACTAACGAGTGGTCCGGAGCACTCGTTACCACTCGTTAATGAACTAACGATTAAACATACTAAAAAGGAGAACAAATTGTAGTCTTTTTTTATTTTTACAAACATGTGCTTATGGCTGTGGTCAACTTTAAAGCAGTAAGAAAGGTGGTAACATTAGCTTTTACATATTCCTAGCAAAATGAGAGAACATCTTGTTTTACTAATCTCTTCATCAATGGGTTGCAATTGGTTTCCAATTGAAATGCAACTGAAATGTTTACTAATCACATCCCAATCTCTACTGGTCCACAGTGGAAAAGCCTAGCTTTCAGTTTAGTGTTGCAATCAGCTGTCCACCAATGATAGGCAACAGATTGCTACTCTTTGTTTGATATTGAGAAGACAATGAGCTCTGGCGCACCATCCTAAATCAACGCCAAGCCTTGTCTTTCCAGCTACTCCAGGGATCTGAAAGGATTACACAAGCATTGCTCTTATGGGGGAAGCTCCACCTAACCCTGACCCTCTTATAGGCTAGGTGGAATTTTTTTGAATGGATTACATACATATCCAATCCTGTCTGATCTTCACAGGGGGGTTAAGGCTTTGAGGTAGGGGCTTTAGGGTTTCGCATTTTATTAAGATCCCCTTTAGCTACTGCCAAAAGTAGAATCCTCCCTTCGCATGGTCCATGGGGTTCGGAATTTTCTCTGCTCAGATACCCCTCCGCCTTCCCATAGGTATATTCGTATCACAAATTCTAAATCTGACAAATGGCTCGATTGGGATTAACCTTTGAACCCGGGAGGTGGAACAGGAGACGTGAGTTGTTTCGCTGCTTCTTGTCATTCTGGTCATTGCTGCAGTATTGAGCCAACACTCCGCCAGCTGAGTTTGTGTGGACTGGTGGAGAGAAGGATGAGCCATGTGTCCTCCAGGGCTTGAGATTGACGGAGATTGACGGAGAGAGGGAGGGGGGAATAAAAAGATCCACCAACAAAGAGCTAGAGAGACAAAGAGAGAACGTTATTGAGAAAGAAAAATGGTTGCCGGGTCGTTTGGTTTTGCAGATTTTTGTGGCTGTTTGTGTCTGCGAGTCATTTACATAGTTTGGATGTTCCGGTTTTCTGGGGAATGTTCCGATTTTCTGGGAAGTGAAAAGAGTGACGCAACCTCCACTTTCGGCCCTCAACAAGGCAATGCTCGATCTAAACTCCACCACCAATTACCGGGAGAGTTTTTGTTTACCTTGTCAGGACCAGAATGTAAAAAAAAGCTGCTCAGGCGTTCCTTTTCCTGCCTGCTACGTTAGGTAACTAAGACAGTGGCTCTGTGACAGGCTGTTTACCCCTGATGTAGTGTGTTCAGGTGTTTCGAAGCGCTGCCTCTGTCCATGCAATCACTTGCCGCGTCCCTCATAGTAATTCAGCTGCCAGGTCGTAAACTAGGCGGCCGTAGTGTGCTCAGATGCTCAGAGGTCCTCTGCTCACTCGGCCCGCGTCTCAGACGGCGCCCTGTTGCCTACATAGTGCTCTTAAACGGTCAAAAATGGCACGCTGCATAGGGAATAGGGCGCCAGTTGGGACGCCGGTCGTTGACATCATGGCTTTATTGTGGCGGGACACACACTTGAATAAAGATGGGTGAATGGTTCTCATTTCACTGATGCCTGGTTTCGGGTGCGTGGTCATACATCATGTCCTCGGCTATGATGTGTTCTCTGTCTGCCATTAGTCTGACTGATACATGCAGCGATAAGGGCCCTGGCTGTGCCGCACAAAATTTACCCGTCTCCTTACCGTTGGCCATGGCAAGGGCAAATATTCGGCACATACAAATATACACGGGCTGTCTGTTAAATGCAGTGCAATTAGATCCTGAGCTGTTCTGTCGTTTGGTTTAAATAATAAATGAGTCCGACTGTTGTTGGGAGGTCAATGGAAGTTCCTTAATAGATTTCCTATAGGGCAGGGCGGAGGGGGGGATCTCTGTGGATCCATAACACAAATAGCCATCAACCTAAAGACCACCAGGTCCCTGGCTTCTTAGCTTGTTCATATCCTCTGGACACACACACACACACACACACACACACACACACAAACAAACACACCAATAATTGATTTAGCAGCCTCTTACATGCTACTATTTTTATGTTTTTTCCTACTTCAATGCTAACTAGAGTGAAAAGGTTGAACTTGTCGATCAATTGAAATGTTTTCAGTTGATCTTGCACACCCAGGGGTCCAATTTAAAACAGCACTTTTGGGAATTAGCTGCAGTGTCCCCCTGGCACTTGGCTAGCAGAAGTGTGTCTGTCAACATATCCCTCCTGAGATTTAACTGTGGGAACCCCCAACGCTGTTCTCCCCAAACCCCTTTTGCCAAATTAAAGCTTCAGCAGCTCGAGTCTGTGTGGGATTGACAGACAGGCCCTCACCGCCCTGGGACTCATAGTTTAAATGGCACCCTATTTCTTACATTCCTCCATTGGGGCCCTGATCCGAAGTAGTGCACTATGTAGAGATTAGGGTGCATTTGGGAGGCACACAGAGAGCCTTAATGAAACCCTTCATGGGCTAGCACCTCGACCTGCTCATTCTCTGCCCTCACAGTGCCAAGATATTACTCTGTTGCCAAAGTAGGGACACTGTCTGTGTATAATGACAGACAGCCCTCTACAGACCTGTGTCATGTAATGACAGACAGCCCTCCACAGACCTGTGTAGTGTAATGACAGACAGCCCCCTACAGACCTGTGTCATGTAATGACAGACAGCCCTCTACAGACCTGTGTAGTGTAATGACCGACAGCCCTCTACAGACCTGTGTAGTGTAATGACAGACAGCCCTCCACAGACCCGGGAGTCTGAAGGAAGTGTGGTGCCGTCCAATTTGTGTCCAAAATGGTGTCCTACTCCCTGTGTAGTCCACTACTCTTGACCATGCAGGGCGCAAAAGGCTCTGGTCAATAGGAAGTGCACTTTGTAGGTAATTAGGTGCCATTGATGTAGACAGACTTTAATTCCACCGCGGTGCTGAGACTGCGTCTGAGGGAAGAACTATGCTGCCTGCCAAGGGCAAGCTACATCAGCCTCCCTCCTCCTTCCGGCCTCTCCGTCTCCCTTTCTCTGTCTTCCACCTGCTCCCTGAAAGGTCAGATATGGGGTACTAGCTAATATTTGTCCTATTACACGCATGCACACACTGTACATGTGCCTATTTTAAAAACATATTTGTGAATTTCCCTATTTTGTACTATCCTTGCAGATATTTTTGCACCCCACGAGGATAGTTACACCGGCACATACACTTAATCCTCTTTCTGTGTCTTTCTCATTCTCTTTGCACCCCCATCTCTCTATCTTTCTATCTCTCTTAGTCTCTCTGTCTTTCCCTCTGTCGTTGTCTCCGTCCCCCTCCTTCCCTCCTCCCTCCCTCCCTCCCTCCCTCCCACTCAGTATCTGTCTTTTCTGCTCTGTCAGTAATTAGTCCCCCAGTCGATCCAGACAGCCCTGTGGATCCGGTTTGAAGAGTAAACAGCATGTTACCATAATATGATTCATTGAAAATATCAATTTCACATAGAGGCTGCGTGGAGAGTCCTGTGGCTAAGGGGCTATAATGACCTGGGGGGCTGGCGGAGAAGCAGGTTGCTCTGTTCTCACCTGCCCCCCATTCAGACATAACTAGTGCACAACTAGTACAAATAGAACAGTGTAGCGTTTGGTCGCCGCTTCTCTCTGTTTCGCCTTGACTTTACTAATCTGGGCAAGAGGACCTACATGACCTTTCAAAAGTTTGTGGTCACATAACATTGAATTGATCCAAAATACAGTGTAGACATTGTTAATGTTGTAAATTACTATTGTAGTTGGAAACAGCTGATTTTTTAATGAGATATCGACATAGGCATACAGAGGGCCATTATCAGCAACCATCACTCTTGTGTTCCAATGGCACGTTGTGTTTGCTAATCCAAGTTTAGCATTTTAAAAGGCAAATTGATCATTAGAAAACCCTTTTGCAATCATGTTAGCACAGCTGAAAACTTGTACTGATTAAAAAAGCAATAATAATGGCCTTCTTTAGACTAGTTGAGTATTTGGAGCATCAGCAATTGTGGGTTCGATTACAGGCTCAAAATGGCCAGAAACAAAGAACTTTCTTATCAAACTCGTCAGTCTATTCTTGTTCTGAGAAATGAAGGCTATTCCATGCAAGAAACTTCCAAGAAATTGAAGATCTCGTACAATGCTCTGTACTACTCCCTTTACAGAACAGAGCAACTGTCTCTAATCAGAATAGAAAGGGGAGTGGGAGGCCCTGGTGCACAACTGATCAAAAGGAAAAATACATTAGAGTGTCTAGTTTGAGAAACAGAATCCTCACAGGTCCTCAAGTGGCAGCTTCGTTAAATAGTAGTGATATATAAAAACAAAACACCAGTCTCTACATCAACATTAAAGAGGCGACTCCGGGATGCTGTCTTTCTAAGCAGAGTGCTTGACGCAATCTGTCAAGCGTGGTGGAGGCAATGTGATGGTCTGGGGGTGCTTTGGTGGTGGCAAATTTGGAGATTTGTACAGGTTAAAAGGAATCTTGAAGGAAGGCTATCATTCCATTTTGCAACGCCATGTCATACCCTGTGGACAGTGATTGATTGGAGCCAATTTCCTCCTACAACAGGACAATGACCCAAAGCACAGCTCCTAACTATGCAAGAACTATTTAGGGAAGAAGCAGTCAACTGGTATTTGTCTATAATGAAGTCACCAGCACAGTCACCATATCTCAACCCTAGGGAGCTCTTGTGGGAGCAGTTTGATCGTGTGGTACGTAAGAAGTCTCCATCAAGTCAATCCAACTTGTGGGAGGTGCTTCAGGAAGAGTGTGGTGAAATCTCTTCAGATTACCTTGACAAATTGTCAACTAGAATGCCAAAGGTCTGCAAGTCTGTAATGGCTGCAAATGGAGGATTCTTTGAAGAAAGCAAAGTTTGAAGGGCAATTATTATTTCAACAAAAAAGTCCTCATCTCTAACCGTGTCAATTACTATATTTCCTATTCATTTTGCTATATTTCCTATTAAAACTCTAAAAAACTTTATGTATGTTTTCATGAAAAACATGGAAATTTCTAAATGACCCCAAACTTTTGAATGGTGGTGTATCTTATTAGGAATATGTCAGAGTTCTGACATTTAGCCACAGTGGCTAAATGTCACCCCAGGTGAGACATTTTAATGAGGCAATTTTGCCAGAAAACCTGTAGTGTTATTATAAAGACTGTTAGAGGAACACATTGGAATTAAGCCTTGAGGCTTTTTGTGTTTTTTCATTCTTGATAATCGTTAATGTGTTGTGTGTAAAGTCATCAGCGGTTGGGGTACCCTGGTATTTTGAATTATCCAATAAAATCTACCCGTTCGATGAGGGCTATGTCGTTGTTCCTGAGAGGCCCCAGTCACCATGCTGTGACTCCAGTCTCTACCTGACATAAGGGGGGACTTTATCCTGCTACAGAAAAAAAACAATCTGTTTCCACAGTGTGTCGTAGCCTTTAATACAATAGAACGGTAGGTCAGTTTCTGGGTCATGGAGAGCTATGTATTTTTGAAAACTACAACCACATATTTTCTATTGACATTTTGTCAGAAAAGGCCCCTGACTTGGTAAAGCTTTACTGTATGTGGTTATAATTGAGACAGCTCAGTATGTGTCCAAAATGTCACTCTATCCCTTACTAACGTGCACCTCTTTCGACCGGAGCCTTATTGGCACTGGGCCAAAGCAGTGGCCTAAAAACAGTAAATGATGGGGTCAAATCTGAGCTGTGGCACCCTGTAGGTCAGGGCGGTTTCCTGTGTAGTGACCAATAAAAGCTTTGCTCACGTTTTCCACCGTCAAATAGACAACAGGACAGTTGGAATATGTCACTGGCAGTTCTATTGGCACCTCTGTTGAACACTGCAATGGCAATCCAATTCGCAGTTAGTCCTGTTAACACTCTACTCAGTCCCTTTTACTCGACTCTACGACCTTGCTCGGACTGAAAGGGTCGATGTTACATCGCCGATTGTCGGTGAAGTGTAGTCGGCAGCATCTCTTTACGACACCGTGAAAACGAATGGCCCTTGGTCCAGACACACCTCAGTGAAAGGAAACCTATAAAGTACAACTGTCTGGGCTGCTACAATAGTGGAAGCAACAGCTACAGTACATCCCTGTAGCCGTAGTAGAAATGCTGAAGTGATGTTGAACTCCACCTTTTGCAGGATCAAAGAAATAGGAAGTGTACCGCTCACGTCTCCGTACTGTAAATCCCTTTCATAGAATAAGCAAATGACGGCTAGAAGCTTACAAAGGTCTGACGGAACGCGTGTTCTGTTTTATCTGAAATTACAAAGCTGACAACCGTGTGTATCTCTGTGTTGATAAAGAGCCCGAGTGATGTTTTACTTGACCTTGTGGATCTGTATGGCTTCTGAATTATGTAAAACAGAAGACTAATGTACAAATGTCCTAGCTTTGCTGATACCAGCTCTCTTCAGAGTTGACTAGTCCGCAAATGGTTTTTTGATCTAGAAGCTCTAAATGTTGTTAATGAAGAGGCTGTGCCCTTAGACTTCAAGACAGCAAACAACACTGGTTGGATATCTCTGTTGTGAATTGAACGAGTTACGATCTGCTGTTTTACATACGACTGCCCCAGCCTTTTTCGCTTCCTCTCTTCCGGGTTCAGAAACACAGTAAGTCACAGTAGATACACCATAACATGATACAGAAGGTAGCTAGTGCTACACATCAGACATTATTTATACTTCTAAAACCACAAATAGGACGCATACATAAGTATTGACAGCCATTTTTTAAAATGTGAAATCCACTAAAACAGGTGACATACCGTGCAACAGCTTTTCAAGACATACCATTGAAAACACTCAGTTGTCGATGGGTTTTTCAAACAAAGCCGACTACGGGTGGGACCCGTCGACCACCTTGTACTTGTTCGTGTGGATTTCTGACTAAAGATGCCCCTCCCCCTCATTCCCTCTCATCTGACGCAGAGACAACAACTGTTATTGGACAATAGAACTCTGAGCTCGCTTCATGAAGGGTTGCAGCAACACCTTGTTGTCATTTGCAAATCCTTCTTGAAGGTACTCCCTCATCAACTCATCACCTTCCTCTGTGTCCTACATAAGAAAAGAGGGAGGGGATTATAAGTCAGAGGTGGTGCTGGGGGTCATTGAAGGGCAAGGCCAGGTATTGGCCCCTCAAGC